>CAUYRH010149010.1:0-23118 GCA_963574655.1 Perodicticus potto
AAACAGAAAAATAGCCAGGCATTGTGGCGGGCGCCTATAGTCCCAGCTACTCAGGAGGCTGAAGCAAGAGAATCGCCTAGACCCAGGAGTTGGAGGTTGCTGTGAGCTGTGTGACGCCAGGGCACTCTACCGAGGGTGATAGAGTAAAACTCTTGTCTCTACAAAAAAAAAAAAAAGAAAAAAAAAAAAAGACTGTACAACTATAAGAGGAAGAGCTGAATTCTGGGCCAGGACTGTTTGAACTCTGGTAGGAGGGAATGGTAAAAAAAAAGGACGTCCACAGAAAACTGGAGTAACAGGGTTGTTTCAGGAACAGTTTGGCGGAAAAAGCAACAAGAACCTTGGCATGAAGCAGTATGGGAGGGAAGGGACTCTACAGTATATAGCAGGCTTTGTCGGCAATGTTCCCAGGTGAGTTCATAAGACCCATGATCTGAACTATCTGCGCTGAATGTGCACTCTAATAGCAATTGTTGAGGGCCTGGGCCTGTTTAGTTTCCCAAATAATGTAAGCAGTTGTACTATGTACTTCTTTTTCCTATTTCCAAAGTAATCAGTATATATTAATAATTTATTGATAATTCTATATGTGACCTTGGCCAAAAGGCCGAGGAGAGTGATTGGTAATTCTTTTTTTTTCTTTTTTTTTTAAGCTTCTTTTTATTTTTTGAGACAGAGCCTCCAGCTGTCACCCTGGATAGAGTGCCGTGGCATCACAGCACACAGCAACCTCCAACTCCTGGGCTCAAGCGATTCTCCTGCCTCGGCCTCCCATGCAGCTGGGACTATAGGTGCCCACCACAATCCCCGGCCATTTTTGGTTGCAGCCGTCATTGTTGTTTGGCGGGCCCGGGCTGGATTCAAACCAGCCAGTTCAGGTGTACGTGGCTGGCGCCCTAGCCCGTTGAGCCACAGGTGCCGAGCCGGTAATTCTATTCTTTACCGACTATGTTGTAATACCAAAGAAGTGCTAAATTTAAGATTGGGTTAAAAACTATATTTTGCCACATTCACTATAAAGACATTTTATACACTATTACGTGAATTTAGAAAAGTTAGGAAAGCACTGAGATTTTTCAAAGAGCCCATGACTTACTGAAACTAAATCTAAAGGTGTTTGTCCTTCCTGATTTTTAAGAGTAGGATCAGCTCCGTGGGCCAGCAATAAAGCACAAAGCTGTGTTCGTCCCTTTTGTGCTGCTTCATGCAAAGGTGTGAAAGCCCATTTGTCCGTGGCATTGACACAGGCGTTATACTTTATTAGTAAAGCTGCTACATCTACGTGCTGTAAAAGAAAATACTCCTATTACAGTCTGAAATATTATTTTACTATACTTTATTTCTTAAGAGAAAATTAGTTATGTACTTACTTCCACATTTCAAACTTAACCTGGAAAACTGTTTCTACCCAACATCATAATTTATGAGTAGCTGATTAAAAATTACAGTAGATATTTCAATAACTTAATAAGCTAGAAAATAATTAAGAATTCTACATAGAGGAAGCTAAACTAATATGACTTTAATGATTTCTAATTTATTCAAATGTTGTAACTGCTAAGCATCAATTTATAAAGTAGTAGCTTTTCTCAATTATTCACATTATATCATTGAAGATGGTCAATTCTGAATATGACATTCAGGATTGTTGTAAGTTAGGAATTCAGAATCTCTCCAGATTCCTATAAAACCCAATGGGTTTTCTGTTTATCAACAAATAAATATCCCCAGTATCTCACTGAAAATAAGAGACAGGTGTTAAGGAAGATAAGGCAAATGACACAAATACGCTACATATTACAGAGCAAGCTTACAGTAATAGATTCAGAACTAAAACTCAGACATTTAACTTCTTTAGCTCTCATATAATGAGAAAGTCAAACTGAATGTTCCATTTAAACTGCAACACTGACTTTGACTTTCAAAATTCCACATATTTTTAAAGGTAAGACAGAAGAACTTACCCCATAAGATGCTGCATTATGTAAAGGAATAAGTCCTCCTTTGTCTTGGGCATTCACATCGGCTCCATGTTGTAACAAGTACTCTGCGACTTCTAAATTATTATAACCAGCTAATTTAGAAAAGAATGAAAATTATTTACTTGTTAATATTAAAAAAGCTATACCTAGTATATATATTTATATAAATTTATCAAGCACAGATATTATTAAGAAAAACAAAGGTATTTTACATTATATAAATCTAAAATTTTTCATTGGAATGTATTGATTTATCTTCTAAAAATTCTCCACTGTCTTCAAGCTGGAAGCTTTTGGTGATATCCACTGATTTTTAGAGGTTCCTGAAATTATATTGATTGATTTGCTTATATCTTTCCTTTAAAACCCTCCTACTAAAGTCCTTGTCTTCATGGTTGTTACACAGCAATTCCTGAAATCAAGTACATAGTCTCCAGGGCTGTAAGTTAAAGATATCCAATCATTTAAGGGTCAAGTTAGGTACGGCAACTGGCTGCAGAGCAGGAGGCAGCACACCAGAGTACGTCACAGAGCTCTTTCCCCGAAAAGGCCATAAGAACATGTTTTTTGCTAGAAAGAACGTGGGGGTACACATCTCTGCAAGTCTGGTATGTTGCTAAAACCATAAAATGAAACAGTATTTTGGAAAACATGCCACAATTTCCCAGCCGTCATCTTGTCAGCTGTCTCAGTAAATACCTTTAGGATAAAGTATATTTTATTTGACAAATAATCAGGGACAGAAAGCAAATCTGATCTGAACTCCGCCAACAAAAAATGGGATATCACTTAAAAATGGTTCAAATACTTTACTTACATTAATTTTTGTATTTTTAATCTTTTTGCTTAAGGATCTAAAGCAAAATAATTTAAGATGAATAAGCAAAGAAAAACACAACTATAAAACTACCATAAACTAAATATTTCACTGATCTAATTAAAGTCCAGGTCTCATGGTATGGTATTTAACACTGCACAAAAAGGCGTTAGTATTTTGTGCATACAACATATTACTTATAAAGAAAACATGGGGCTCGGCATCTGTGGCTCAACGGGATAAGGTGCCAGCCACATACACCTGAGCTGGCGGGTTCGAATCCAGCCTGGGCCGCCAAACAACAGTGACGGCTGCAATCAAAAAATGGCTAGGCGTTGTGGCGGGCGCTTGTAGTCCCAGTTACTTGGGAGGTGGAGACTCGCTTAAGCCCAGGAATTGGAGGTTGCTGTGAGCTGTGATGCCATAGCACCTTATACAGGGTGACAGCTTGAGGCTCTGTCTCAAAAAAAAAAAAAAAGAGAAAACATGGATGGGCAGCACCTGTGGCTCTGTGGATAGGGCTGTAAGGCGGGTTACTAAGGGTGGCGGGTTCAAAACTGGCCCTGACTAAACAGCAACAAAAAAAATAGCCGGGTGTTGTGATGGGCACCTGAAATCCTAGCTACTTGGGAGGCTGAGGCAAGAGAATCGCCTAAGCTCGTGAGTTGGAGGTTGCTGTGAGCTGTGACGCCACAGCACTCTACTGAGGGCGATAAAGTGAAACTCTGTCTCTAAAAAAAAAAAAAAAAGAAAAGAAAAGATGGAAAATAAATAGTAATGTTAGATGTTCTAGGTAAAATGCAATAGAGATATAAAAGCTAAAGTAAATGTGCACAGTACAATTTCCAGTCAAAGGTCAAGTCATGTCTTACATGGACTAGAAATTCCTGATAGCCAACAGAAGCAGTAAAACTTTTTCTCACATGTTAGCATTTATGAAGTAATTTACTTTCTTGGACAGTGAGGTCTCAACTTACATGGAGTGAGAATTTAAAGTAAAAAATCATACATAATCAAAATTATCTTCTGAACATTAACATACTAAGTTATACTCTAAGACTGAACTAAGAATAGATTCTATCTCCCATACTACAAAGTGGCAGAAACACTGACATTACATTTTTTCTTTCTTTTTAAACCATGTTTAAGCAATGCATTATGACAAACTTCCATGAATCAACTGTGTCTATGATGATACTCCACTGAAGTGAAAAACCTATACTGAAACCACAATGTTGTACACTTGCACTAAAAACAAAGGTACACTGTGCCAATTTTATTTTATTTTATTTTATTTTGAGACAGAGCCTCAAGCTGTCACCCTGGATATAGTGCCGTTGCATCACAGCTCACAGCAACCTCCAAGTCCTGGGCTCAAGTGAGTCTCCTGCCTCCGCCTCCCAAGTAGTTGGGACTACAGGTGCCCGCCACAACGCCCGGCTATTTTTTGGTTGCAGCCGTCATTGTTGTTTGGCGGGCCCAGGCTGGATTAGAACCTGCCAGCTCAGGCATACATGGGTGGCGCCTTAGCTGCTTGAGCCACAGGCGCTGAGCCCAAAAAGCATTTAATATTGTTTCATCACTTTTTTTTTTTTCTAAGATTGAGTTTCACTACATTGCCCTCGGTAGAGTGCTGTGGCATCACAGCTCACAGCAACCTCAAACTCTTAGGCTTAAGCAATTGTATTGCCTCAGCGTCCCGAGCAGCTGGGACTACAGGCACCTGCCACAACGTCCAGCTATTTTTTGGTTGCAGTTGTCCTTGTTTAGCAGGCCGAGGCCAGACTCAAACCTGCCACCTTCAGTGTATGTGGCTGGCGCCCTACTCACTGAGCCATGGGTGCCGAACCTTCATCACCTTTTTGATTTAAAAAATCAAGTTGTATGAAAGAAGGCATGGTTTCTAATCAAATGCATCTATGAAAAACTTAGTCCAGGTACCACTTGGTGGCAGTGTACCTATTTTATTAAAGTGCTTAAGAAGAACTATTTTAACTGTACTAATAGAGGCTAGGCGCGGTGGCACATGGCTACAATCCTAGCACTCTGGGAGGCTGAGGCCGGGGGATTACCTGAGCTCATGAGTTCAAGACCAGCATTAGCTGGAGCAAGACGTCATCTCTAAAATAGCTGAGCATTGTGGCGGGCACCTATAGTCCCAGCTACTTGGGAGGCTGAGGCAAGAGAATTGCTTGAGCCCGAGAGTTTGAGATTGCTGTGAGCTGTGATGCCATAGCACTCTACCAGGGGCAAAGTGAGACTTCTCAAAAACAAAAAATGTACTAATAGAAAGCCAAGCTTAATATAGCATAGCAGACCTCTCCTAGTGTAGAGGAAAGGACTAGGACTGGGAAAGCTGACAATGAGATGTCTCTTTATCCCACATTTCCAAATCAGAAGTTGTGGACAATTACTTACCCTTCAGAAGGACAGTCTGCATGATGTCCTGGGCATGGGGATTATGTGACTGTATGGCATATTGGCATATTGCTGCTGCCATCTGTACATTGGGATTCTTGTCACCAAGAGCAGCCTCCAGGGTTGGCTGTAGAGCCTCTGGCAAGTTCTGGATAAGTGGGGCTTTCAAAGTCTCCTTGTCTGTGTCAAAAGAGCCAGATAAGAGTACTAGCCCCTTTGTTTTTTTTATCCTGCACAGCTTCCTTCCCACAGCCATCTGGTAGCCAACCTCCGTCCTGGCTTCAGGTGCTTACTGCTAAGTAAACCAAACCTCTGTATGTTCGGGCATTAGAGTGCATTTCTGTGCTGATATGTCAGTTCCCAGTCTTTTATCATCTGGCTCTAAAGATCTGTTCAGGCTGAAGAAGAGTGTTTCTAGCTAGGCTGTGGTGACCTTCATCATTAGTTTTGGTAATGAAAATAACTTGTTTGTTTCATGAGGATTTATATTTTTAAGAATAACACCAAATATATTTAGGTAGTGTTTTCACATTCATTATTTCATTCAACCTTCTAACCCTGGTTGAACCAGGCAAGGCAGGAATACTGCAGACTTCACTAGAGGTCTAAACCAGTGTTTTTAAGGTTTAATTAAACATTTAGATTCACAAGACTATCTATCGTAGACAACACAGGGCACCAGAAGGGACAGGAGCACAGTTTGTCAACAGGCAGTAGCATCAGGCATTCCTTTTGGCTGGAGCTCTTGAGGCTGTTTGGGTTGCATTTCATAGAGCCTTCTGACAGGTCAGGAGCCTGGAGTTCTCTTTGGGTGAACTTGTGCTTTACAGGAACTAGTATCTTATATATAACAACTCTATAGATATAAGTCTAGGGTCCACAAAGGGCATACCTATTATAAGTTACAGCATTCAGGGAAGCCCAAAGTGTGGTGTCCCTTTCAAGTATTTATATTTCACTTAAGTTCTTCCTAGTCCTAATGTAACTTATCAGTCAGGGTTTATTTTTATCATAAGCAAAATTATTTATAGTTACTAAATGCATAGAAAGATAGTTCCTATCCTTATTAGGGAAACAGGTGCATATTTAATGTTCAGATTCTTAAGGAGAAGGGGAAAAGGTTTTATTCTTCTACAACTATTCTCTATTTTATAAATAAGGAAGTTGAAACTTAGAGAAGTTAGCTGATTTTCTAAGAAGTGGCAGAGCTGAGCCTATGACTCAGATTTTAGGATATCTAATCATCTGTCCTTATTATTAATGCTGTGGGCCACTATGCCATCAGGGGTGTCCAACCTTTTTTTTTTTCTTTGCTGCACATTGGAGGAAGAGTTGTCTTGGGCCACACATTAAATACAGAAACACTAACAAAAGCTGATTAGCAAAAGAAAAAAAGGTCCATACATAATTTTTGCAACACTGAACACCACAGATTAGCAGAGTCTTCACAAAATCAACACGCAGGCTATGGGCCATAGGTTGGATACCCCTAGCACTAGATGGAAATATGTGGATTTCAGAGGAATAACTAGAAGACAATTGAGTATTTCAAGAAGTAATGAAGATAATTTCCTTTGTGGAGGTAGCAAATCAAATCAGGACACATGAAAAAGGGATCACATGAAAGACAAAATTCTGAGTAAAACAAAGGTGTTCTTTGTATGTATGTGGAATGTTTGGGGATATGATTATTATAAAAATTGCTGCCTATTGAAGGCTTCTTTTATCTGCCAGGCATTGAAAATACGTCATCTTATTTAACACCCAAGGAAATAAGTAGATGTAATAAAAAATGTATATTTGTAGAGGCATATAGCAAGGAGCCTAAACCAAGTCTGGGAAGTGAGGCAGGGAAGACTCCTCAGAGGCGATACATTAGCTGAAAATCGAAGAGCAAGTATAGAAGTTAAGCATGTGAAGAGAGATGGAATGTGGGGAAGGGAGGTCTTTGTTGAGGGTGATGAGTTCAGTTTTAGATGTATTATGTTTGAGAGGTGCTGTCCAAAGAAGAGCTAAAATGGAATTGGAAAAAAAGTGTGTGTGTGTGTATAACTATACAAAAAAACCCTATAGATACAGTTTTTGGCTGTTATGAATGAGATCTCTACATGGGGAAATGTGAACTTCTCTGCAAGCCACTGAGCAAACAAAAGGTAATAGAGTGTAGTGCAAAAAGCACTGGACTGGTAGTCAGGAATTTCAGTCTTGTCTGTTGCTGATAAGCTGCATGTATTTAAGCTAGTCTCTAGGTCTTGGTTTACACATTTCCAAAATGACCTCAAATAAACTCCAAGGTCCCACCAGTTCCAGCGTTCTGTGGCTTTGTGAGTTGCTTATGTTCTCAGGCATTTCAGTCCTCACTCGCACCTGAGTTCCCCTGGCTGGTGACAACCTGGGGCCGTTCCAAAGCAGCTGTAGCACATGTGATGATGGCTTGGATACGAATGTGATCATGCATGTCAGCCAAGCTCCGCAGCAGGTTCTCCACTGTCTCGTGGTACCACTCGACGATTATGCCTCATTGAGGGAAATGAGAAGAGAATCACTGTGTTAGGGGTAGATATTGTGCTTGGGGCAGGTGACAAGAAGTCTTCCTTCTCCCAGGACAATTCAAGCAAAGCTCAGAAGAATAAAGGGCCCTGAGAAGGAGTCTTTAGGGAAGTAATTTCTCTGATGATCCATGTACCCTTCTCAGGTAGTTCCCAGACAAAAATCTCCCCCAAAGCTCATCCTACAGTCTGCTTCTCTTTACTTAAATGACTTTTCATTATAATCATCTAAAAAAATTAAAAGGGCAATAAAACAAAGTGGTTAATGGTACTTTGTGGTTTGAGTTTACAGTTCTTAACTCTATGACCTCGGATAAGTTACTTAACCTCTCTGAACCTGAGATTTTTCATTTGTAATATGGAGAAAATGTTAGAATCTACATATTGAGTTATTTTGACATTAAATGAGTTAACCAGACAAAGTGTTTAGTGAAATGCCTGGCAAGATAATGAGGGTTCAATAAGTGTTAATTACTATGGTTTTAATTAGGTTTTCTTGTCTTGGAGGGCTCTTCCATCTAGTTTTCAACATCTTCCTCATTTTAGTTCCTAACTGCTCCTTTTGTAGGTATCAACAGTACCCCTGCTGTCTGTCTGTGTTCTCTGCTAGCTTTTACTCAGAGTCTCTTTCTCATCCCTTTTTTGCTTATCTGATCCAGTTCACCTCTCTTTTTCTGCACTAATTAAATTAGTCTCTCATGTTTGAAAACCAGCAGCCCCTGAGTTCTCCAATCCTGTGACTTTCACCAGTCCATGCTGGGCCATTACTCTGCCTCAAGCACTTAGCCTTCCACTCTCATATCTTTGAAGGCAATGTAGATACATGATAGCCCCAGTTCCACAAACAAATTTTAGAAAGGGGTTGCTTATACCACAGCCAACTAAAAAGTTTCTTTTGTTTTTCTTTTTTATAGACAGTACCTCATTATCTTTCTGTTGCCCAGGCTAGAGTGCAGTGGCTTGATCAGAGCTCACTGTAACCTTGAATTTCTGGGCTCAAAGTGATCCTCCTGCCTTAGCCTCCTAAGTATCTGGGACAACTGGTGTGTACTACCACACCTGGCTAATTTTTAAATTTTTTGTAGAGATGGGGACTCACTGTGTTGCCCAGATTGATCTCAAATTCTTGGCCTCAAGTGTGGGGATTACAGGCATGAGCCACTGGGCCCAGCCATACAGTTTCTTCTGATCACTCCATGGCCAATGCTTGGGCAGCATATTTTGTCTTTTTCTCCTCACATCATTTATGAATATAACGTTTGAGAAGTCAATAAGACCGGTTCCTTGCCCATAAAGAGGTCTCAGTTTAGAGAATTTCTAGAAATTACTGAAGTGATACCCATAAGCCAGAGCACTCTGGTATATGTCAACTAACATTTATCTAACACCTGCTGTGTGAAAGGCTCTTATCTAGTCTAGTCTTAGTGAGGGAAACAGATTTTTTTATATTTCATAAGAGGAGGAGGGTTTTTCAAAGATTGAAGAGAAACCACCTCCCTCCCAAGTGCATAGCAGTATCAACACTCCCTTGACTCACTCAGACCCCAGGCCGTCTTCCACTCTTGCAGCATTCTCCTCAGGATCGCCTGTTCCCAAGTAACACCCTCCTCCAGTGCCTTTGGTAGCTTCTTCAATCTCTTGGGTTTAGTGGACTCTTCCTCTTCAGACCCCTGCCGCAGCAGATCCTTGACTGAGGTGGGCAGAGCAGTCCAGCGCTGGGCTCCTTTCACAGGTCTGCAGGCTATGTGGCAAGCAGGGTGAAGTCAATTCACCCACCCGCAGTGGCCCTGCCAATACCAGTCCCAGCTTGCGTCCTATTCCTACTCATGACTAACACCAGGATAAAATGAAACTTTTCTTTGATTCTATAAGGACCTCACTATAAGTCCTAAAGGGAGTTACAAAAAGTCCTGTTAATAGGCATGGTAAGCCCTGAGGATGATGGGGTGAGAGATTTGGAGTGGTGGGGGGATTGATAAGTGTGTATAAAACCTTTAAATTTAATAAATCTCTAGGAACATAAATATGTTTATATGTAATGAGGTTGCTCATAAAAGTCAATATTTGATATGTTATAATTTAGAGTGTAATTGGCCATTAATTCCTAATTTATTAAGTTTTCTTTTTAATGTGTTTATTCAGGGAGAGGAATAGTACTATAAGCTATGAAATTTTAAAGATTTTAGCTTTTCTGAGTTTTTTAACAGAAACTTGAGAACACGGGTGGCGCCTGTGGCTCAAAGGAGTAGGGCGCCCGCCCCATATGCCGGAGGTGGTGGATTCAAACCCAGCCCTGGCCAAAAATTGCAAAAAAAAAAAAAAAGAAAGAAACTTGAGAACAGAAGAAACCATAAATACTACATCAATATACAGAGGGTGCCAAAAAAATGTACACACATTTTAAGAATGGAGAAAAATATATTAAAATTATAATATATACTAATAACAAAAGATGAATACAAGTCACATCGGGTACCTCTTGTAATTACAGAAGTCAAACGTGACTTGAGTGTTACATTACAAATTTAATACAGTTTTTTCCTTTCTTATGGTATGTGTATATATATATGTGTGTGTGTATATATATATACATTTTTTTTGTGAGACAGAGTCGCACTCTGTTACCCTGGGTAGAGCGCCATGGCGTCACAGTTCACAGCAACCTCAAACTCTTGGGCTTAAGCGATTCTCTTGCCTCCGCCTCCCAAGTAGCTGGGACTTCAGGCATCCGCCACAACGCCCGGCTATTTTTTTGTTGCAGTTGTCATTGTTTAGCTGACCAGGGCTGGGTTCAAACCTGCCAGCCTCGGTGCATGTGGCCCGCACTGTGCTATGGGCACAAAGCCTGTATATATTTTTTTGGTACCTTCTCTATAATAGTTGTTGTATTTTAAAGTTATAATTGTTATGTCCTCTGGACTTAATGTTCTTCGTGGTGCCAGACAGATTCAGAAACCCTCTTTCTCAGAAGAGCAGCTGTGCGGAGAAGGGGAAGGGAAGACAGATAAAAACATTTCCAAATGTTACAGGCTCATACCTGTAATCCTAACACTCTGGGAGACCGAGGCAGGTGGATCACTTGAGCTCTAGAGTTGGAGACCAGTCTGAGCAAGAGTGAGAGACCCCTTCTCTACTGAATATAGAAAAACTAGCTAGGCGTTTTGACAAGTGCCTATAGTCCCAGCTACTTGGGAGGCTGAGGCAAGAGTATCGCTTGAGTTTAGGAGTTTGAGGTTGCTGGGAGCCTTGACACCACTGCACTCTAACCAGGCAACAGAGTAAGACTCTGTCTCAAAAAAAAAAGAAAAAGGCTCGGCACCTGTGGCTCAACAGGCTAAGGTGCCAGCCACGTACACCTGAGCTGGCAGGTTCGAATCCAGCCCGGGCCCGCCAAACAACAATGATGGCTGCAACCAAAAAATGGCCAGGCATTGTGGCAGGTGCCTGTAGTCCCAGCTACTTGGGAGGCGGAGATAAGAGACTCGCTTGAGCCCAGGAATTGAAGGTTGCTGTGAGCTGTGATGCCACGGGACTCTATCCAGGGTGACAGCTTGAGGCTCTGTCTCAAAAAAAAAAAAATTCCAAACTTACTAAATTCGTTATTTGCCTGTTAGTCTCATGTTCTAATCAGTCACTGTCTATCATTTCTGTTTCTTCCAAGAAGAGTTTCATTCTAACTCTAGTACCTTTAGATTTGCTCTGAATCAATTCTTTCCATTAGCAAAGAGGGCAATAACATTTCTTCCAGCAGAAGGAGTCCTGGGAGACCACAGGGCAATTGAGCAAAGATTTGATGGCAGTGCATCTCCTCCAAATGGTTCTCCCAAAGTAGAATGTGCAGCCAGGAACTGTAGGACCACCTGGGACAGGTCAGCTCCTGGTGAGAAGACACCTCCCCATATGACCCTTCCCTACTTCTTTCAGCCCACTTCAAATCTCTCCTGAAGAGATGAGAAGTAGCTGAATTAACCCCATTTCTCCAGTTTCTTTTATACCTAACTCCATTTCCTGAGATGATATGATAAAGAATGGCTATTAAAAGGTATGTATAATGGTTATTAAAGGGCCTGGAGGAAGCTATTTTTAAGATTTTGATATGAGTATTCCTGCAGTATCTGCTCACTAAATGACCCGTCCTTGGATCAAAGAGGGCAGACGTCCAACACCACTGAGAGTGTCTGTGAACTCTCTCTGTCCTCTACCCTGTCTTCACTCCCTCTTCCCAGCCCCTGGCCAGTGGTAGACCGTGGAAACCCCCATGAATGCAATAGGATCCTCAGAGGATTTTCTTTTAACAACAGTTTTATGGAAGTAGAATTCACATTCTCTGAAATTCATTCTGTTAAAGTGTATAATTTGGTGGTGTTCAGTATATTCACAGAGTTGTGTAGCTATTACCAGTACCTAATTATAGAATGTTTCCTCGCCCCAAATAGAAACTTCATCATCCTCCTTTCCTCTCTCCCCCCAACCCTTAGCAACCATTAATCTAGCTTTTGACTCTGGATTTGTTTATTCTCAGAATAGAATTGGCTTATGCAGAAGGTATTATAGTAATAATAATAATGTCTTGAGTTCATATAGCATCTAATGGTTTACAAAATCACTTCATCTAAGTCAGTCATTCTCAACCTTCCTAATGCTGCGAGCCTTTAATACAGTTCCTGTGGGTCGTGACCCACAGGTTGAGAACCGCTGATCTAAGTATTACCAACATGCCTTGCTGCATGACTGATTAGTATCTTCATCTTAATGAAGCAGCTGGAAAAAAAAAAAGCAGCTGAGCTTCAGAAAATGACTTGCCAAGACTCATCCCAGGGCTGAGGTACTTTCTCTACTGCATTAAAATGGTGGTCCTCAGCAAAGAAGAGTGTGAGAGTCTGGGAAAGCTGCCCATAGCTGCTGTCATCAGCACCTCCTTTACTTTGGTAGCTGTCACCTACCAGGCAGCACTAGAAACAGGTTTAGGGCTGGTGGGAAAAAGAATGGGTCACCACTGTTGTTAGTTCCTGTATACCAGGCAGGCCATCTGAAAATGATATTGCAAAGAAAAGAGCGGTGAGAAATGGAAACATAGAAAATGGATTCTTGTTTCATTAAGCTCATTTCTTGGCCACCGCCCTTCCTTGTCTTACAGACTGAGAATGATGTACTATGAAACAGAGACAACAAAGGAAGAGCCTAGGTCCTGAGGTAGGTATGGGCCTGAGTGTGGAGTGGGAGGATTGGGCCAGCCCAAGGGAAAAGGGCAGAATTCTGGGTCACGAGTTTGATGTACTTCCCCTTGTAAGCATTAAGCTGGGATCTGCCTTATTGGTAATTATTGGCCCTAAAGGACTTGATTACACCTCAGTTATGTCTGGTTTCAACTGAATGACTGCTTCACTGAGGCTCTTCCTAGTTAGAGTTAGTACTTTGCAATTTCATGAGATTATTTTTAGTTGGTAAGAAGAGAGTTGCCTGGATGTTGCTGGTACCCTAGCCTATGAACTAGGGGCCTTAAAGAAATAACCACATTTTCAGCCAGGGTGAGGTGCGTCATGGCTGTAATCCTAGCACTGGGAGGCTGAGGCTGGAGGCTTGCTAGAGCTCAGGGGGTAGGGACCAGCTTGAGCAAGAGCGAGACCCATCTCTACTAAAAATAGAAAAATTAGCTGGGCATTGTGGTGAGTGCCTGTAGTCCCAGCTGTTTGGGAGGCTGAGGTAGGAGGATCGGTTGACCCAGGAGTTTGAGGTTGCTGTGAGCTAGTCTAAGGCCCTGGCACTCTAGCTTGAGCAATAGAGTGAGACTCTGTCTTAAGTAAATAAAATAAAATAAAATAAATAAGAAATAGCCACATTTCCATCATTACCACCCCTTCCACCCCCGACCCCCACCCCATTATCAGCTTCTTGCTTACGTGCTTCAGGAAATGTCTGAGAACACCACTTTTCTGGACTTTCAGGAAAGATCTTAGATAACTGCTTATTGTACCGATTGAAATTTTCTAGGAAAATCTGGTCTTTCTTTGCACCAATCCTGTGGATGATCTGGACTTGATCTGTGAACAAAGAAGCAGTGAATACCCAGCACCCCCCTCTTTCCTTTCATTCTGGGTTTCCAGTCACCAGGATCAGACCCTTTCTCTTTACCTAAGCCCCTAGGACTCATGACTGCCATACTGTGGAGCATTTCTTGAAGTTGACTGTTGCTTAGAAGTGTCATAGTTGTAAGTTAACATAATGTCTGTGGAGGGGGGAAAGTCACAGCTGATACCATCATAGAGAGGACTCTAGAAGTCTGGGGGCCAAGGACAACATTTTTCTTTTAGTAAGGCACAGTCTGTCTAACTTACAGGCATTGTCCCCTGTGAAAAGCTAGGCACTAAAGAAGGCACCTAATTAATCCCATCAGTCATCAATACCTTAGTCAGAATAATTTTGTTAAACATTTTTTTTTTTTTTGCAGTTTTTGGCCAGAGCTGGGTTTGAACCCGCCACCTCCAGCATATGGGGATGGCACCCTACTCCTTTGAGCCACAGGCGCCACCCATGTTAAACATTATTTAAGAAAACTTTCAGCTGACAGCAGTCTAGGAGCAAGATGGCAGCTGGGAAGAAACAGCTTGGTACATGCAACTTAGATCAGGTGTCCTGGAAGCCCAAGCATCTAAAGGATGGCAAGATGGGAAGGGAGAGTAGTGGGCATTTACTGAGCACCTTCTATGTGACAATCACTGGGCAAGAAGCATATGTTATACATTATAGACACTTTCTCATCTACTTGAAGTAAAATTTTGTTAACACTGTTTTACAAATAAGGTACTTAATGCTCAGAAAGATTTAAACTCAAATCTATCTGACTCCAAAGTGCATGATTTCTTTTTTTGCAACATAGCACCTCAGTGGGGAATATCTCAAAATGAGAGAAGGAAGAAGGGTGGACAGAGAAGAGATGGGTTGTTCCCCAAATCTACAGTGCATCCTCCACTGCTCCCTTAGTAAGACAGGGGGATAGAGACAGGAGGAAGAGAGAGAACAATTCCCTCCCCAGGGGAGGTATCACTGCCTCCCCTCCTGTACAGGTGACCAGAGGATGCTACTGTGAAAACCTGGGTCATTCAGGGTCTCCCATTCATACCCATGACTTTCCAGTCCCCAGCAACCTTCGATATTCCTGGCCTATGTCCACCTCTACTCCTTCCACAGGGCCCAGCTTTATTACCAAAGTAAATCTCCTGTTCAAAGGTGTTGTCTGTGGAGTAAGCAAACTTCGCAACTCGTGGGTTCACCTGTCGGAAGTAGCACTGGTTTGGGGGCTGGCAGATGCTCTTCTTTTTATTGATATCCTCAGCAGTCGTATTGTCACCAGGCATGATTTCATCTGTCTGTACTTGTGAGAGGTAGCCAGGCAATCTTGACAGGGGTGAGAAAAGGGAAAGGGGAAAAGGCAGAATATGGGCCCTCCATTCTATTAGATCCACCTTTTAGCTAGTTCACTCCCTTTCTTCTTTAAGCTCAGCCCATACACACAGGAGTATCTGAAGAACACCTATGTTAATTATTAGCCTTGTCCCCAAGGTGCAAGTTCAATATGGAGCTGCTAGAAGGGCCTATCGACAGCCACCTTCCCCCCTGCAGATAGAGCCATATCTTCTGCAGCTGTTGGACAGCATGACAGAGTGGTCGTGCTCCCAGCATAACTCTTTTTTTCCTGCTTAACTTTCAAAGCACTGACATCATAAGCCTTTTATAATGCAGATACCCTTCAAGGTTACATGGATTTGGAAAGGGAACCTACCTCCTATATCACCTCACTCTATTGTGTTTGTGATTATTTAATGTCATTGTACCCAGTGAATAGGCTGTAGCTCTTAAAGGTACAAATCTGTCACTTTTACATTGCATTCTAGCATTTCTCAGAGTACCTGGAAAGTAGCAAGAATGTAATTTATATTTGTCCAATAAGTGAATAAATAATGGATTTCTATGTATTTTTAGTTCACTCTTGGGAGTCAGGAATCGTATGCTAGCTTCAGTTTTCTCTCTAGCTATAAATGAGAAGGAAACAATCTGAGAATATGTAGTCGTCCCCTCCTCTCAGGTTGCTTGGTTCTCTGTCTTACAGCTGGTTGATTTTTGAGCCAGTGACAACTGGTTCCTTATCCAAAGTGAGGCAGGACCAAACCTCAGTGCTGTGAGGTCTCTGTCTTCCTCACTCCACAACAGGTCCTTTTCTGGGAGCACCTGGATCAGCAGCTTGATGGCTAAGTCTGCAGGGAAGGCTGAAAGCTGATCCCTTTAAGGGCAGTGATTCTCAACTGGGGATGATCTTGTCCCTCTTATCATCATTCGGCTGGTCTAAAACATCTTTGGTTGTCACACTGGGGGGTTGTGATCTAGAGAGTAGAAGCCAGGGATGCTACCAGCATCCTACAATGCACAGGGCACCCCCACCCCCACAACAAAAAATTACTCAACCCAGAATGTAGGCAATGCACAGGTTGAGAAACCTTACTCTGAGGAGATATGAGTGAGCAGATTGGGAGTGGAGACCATGAGGTTTATGGGAGGGTGCGTTCTGAGTGTGAACCCACCTGGGAGTCTTTGACAGGGAAAAACCAGGGGTTCTCAAAGGTGCATCTGAGGCCCTGGCCAGTCTACCTGAAGTAAACAGGAAGCAGCAGCTCTGGCTTCTTTTTTTCCTCAGGGGGGATGATGACACTTTGATCCTCCTCAAACTCTGCCATCTCTTCTGCCTCTAGCTGTTTCAGGAGCTCCAGGTCACTGTCAGAGGAGAGCTCATCCCTTATGTGGCTCCAGTCGTACTGCTGGCGCAAGAAGTTCTGCCATTTGTTGGGGGACACCCCAGCCCTCAGAGGACGCTTGTTCTGGATCCATCGGGCTGTGCGCTTGTTTAGCTTTTCCAGCACGATGGCCTCCCAGGCTCTGGCTGCCTTCTCATGAGGCGGAAGCCAGGCTTCCCTCTCCACCAGGTTCACGTTTGGAGAAGGTGGCAGTTCCACCACATCTGGGTTCCTGCAGGGACGACGAATGCGAGGGTGAGGTGCTTCCTGGACTGCCCCTGCCGGCTTTGATTTATCCACCTTCTTTTCAGGATTGGCAGAGCTTGTTGTCTTCATAGGCTGAGAGGTATCCCTTGCTGAGGGGCCCAAGAACTTGAAGCTGACAGGTTTCCTAGGTTGGGCCTTCCTCACTGGGAGAGGCTGGATGATGTTGTCTGTGTTGTAGAGGTGGTCAAAACTGCACTGGCAGTAAGGAACGCTGGACAGCCCTCGCTGCCACACCACCTCCTGAGAGAAAGTAAGGTTTGCAGCAGCATTTTTCAGGTATTGGCTCTTAAGGTGTGTGTAATGCTGTGGGCTGAAGGGGAAGACTGGAGGCACGCTGGAGACAGAGTTACATGCCTCTTTGCCTTTCAGTTTCGAGTAGCCAAAAACCATGCCCCACATTAGCTGTGGGGGGAGTGACTGTTGGAAATGATGGGAGAGAAAAGTGTTTTTCTTTTGGGTCCTGGTCATATTGTTTCCCTGCAAATGCTTCCTTCCCCGCTGACTGGCCCAGAGGCAAGGCTTGGAAAGGTGTCCAGGCACCTGTTAAAGGGATAGGAGGAACTGGTGAGCACTCTAGGTCAGCAGAATTTGGTCACCTGCAGTAGTTCAGAAAGAGAATAACTTGAAAAACAGATGGGAGAGAGGCTGGGGAAAAGCCAGGTGAATTAGAAGAACAAAAGAAAGAAGTAGTGCCACATTCCAAACAGTTCTTATATCAGGCCCTTGCTTCTTTTTTTTTTTTTTTTTTTGAGACAGAGCCTCAAGCTGTCACCCTGGATAGAGTGCCGTAGCATCACAGCTCACAGCAACCCCCAATTCCTGGGCTCAAGCGAGTCTATTGCCTCAGCCTCCCAAGTAGCTGGGACTACAGGCACCCACCACAACACCCAGCCATTTTTTGGTTGCAGTCGTCATTGTTGTTTGGCAGGCCCGGGCTGGATTCGAACCCGCCAGCTCAGGTGTACATGGCTGATGCCTTAGCCCATTGAGCCACAGGCGCCGAGCCCAGCATTGCTGCTAATGCTTACACTTGTTCCGAAGGCTCAGAGCCCTCCTTTAAAGGATTGTTGCTTTTCAGCAGTATCCCACACTTCCGGATTTTCTTCAAACCTTGTTTTTTCTCTGTTCAAAAGGCTTATATTGTAGCATAAAGTTCAGACAACTCAGCCTGGCATTCAGAGTTCCAATGAATATGGCCTCAGTTTATCCTGACACATAAGCTCTTCTTCAGCCAGCTGAGTCTCCTGGCGGTTCTCTGAGTGTCTCTCCCTCCTTGTATTAGAGATTCCTTCTAAACCCTCTACATGGAATGGCCTTCCATGTTTGATACAAGCTCTATCTTTCCTTCCAGCTCGATTCTACCTGCTCTATAACTGTCTTGACCAAGCCAGGCCATCATGTCATACCCAAATTTACAAATCACATCTCATCTATATTCTTTTTTTTAATACAGATTCTCACTATGTTGCCCTCAGTAGAGTGCTGTGGCATCACAGTTCACAGCAACCTTAAACTTTTGGGCTTAATCAATTCTCTTGCCTCAGCTTCCCAAGTAGCTGGGACTACAGGCGTCTGCCACAACGCTTGGCTATTTTTTGGTTGTAGCTGTTATTGTTTGGCAGGCCTGGGCTGGGTTCGAACCCGCCAGCTCCGGTGTATGTGGCTGGAGCCCTAGCTGCTTAGCTACAGGCACCGAGTCCCTCGTCTGTATTCTGACTTAACCCTGTGAACCCTCGCACTGCTAAGTATTTGGCTGTCTGACTGCACTGCCCAGGGACCATGTTTCTTGTCTCTTTCTGTCCTTTACACCCATTACTACATTGTTAAGACATTTAATAGCTATAGCATATTTTATCAAACAGGTAAATGGCTTTGGTTCTTCTTTAATTGTTATTTGGATTGTTTCTTTCCCCTTTTTAGCTAGCATGGTGAGTACTATAGATTTAGTGTTTTGGGTTTTTCTTTTTTTCCTTTTAAAGCACTCTCTTGGCCAAATAATGATAGCTAATAATTTTATAGATCTTTGTAAGGCTTTCACATAAAGGAAAAATAATTTTTTGGGGGGTAGCGCCTGTGGCTCAGTGGGTAGGGTGCCGGCCCCATATACCAAAGGTGGCAGGTTTGAACCCGGCCCCGGCCAGCTAAAACAGCAGTGGCAACTGCAACAAAAAATACCTGGGTGCTGTGGCGGGCGCCTATAGTCCCAGCTACTTGGGAGACTGAGGCAAGAGAATTGCTTAAGCCAGTGGTTCTCAACCTTCCAAATGCTGCAGCCCTTTAATACAGTTCCTGTGGGTCGTGACAGGAACTTGAGAAGTGCTGGCTTAACCCCAAGAGTTGGAGGTTGCTATGAGCTGTGATGCCATGGCACTCTACCAAGGGCAACAAAATAACTTTTTTTTGGAGATAGAGTCTCACTCTATTGCCCAAGCTAGAGTGCCATGGCCTTAGCCAAGCTCACAGCAACCTCAAACTCCTAGGCTCAAGCAATCCTCCTGCCCTAGACTCCCAAGTAGCTGAGACTATAGGTTCCTGGCTAATTTTTTTTGTTTTTAGTAGAGAAGGGAGATCTTGTTTTGCTCAGATTGGAACATAAATAAAATATTATGATTTTCATTTCTTATAGGAACAGTGGAAACTCGGAGTTGTAGGTAAATTGCTTCAGATCACAAGTAGAGGAGTCAGGTTTCAAACCCCCGTTTGCCGGATTACAGTCAACCTTAAGGGCATCTGACCTTGGCTTACACTCTGCTCCCCACCACTCACTGTGTTAGTCTAGCCACTCCCAGTAGCAGGTAGGCCTCATCACAGAAATGAAGGTGAGACCATTCTTCTGTGTCCTTGTATTTTGCTGTTCCAAATCTTGCCCTGTGCTTAAGGTACTCCCACAGACTAGATCCAACTCATTTCTCTTTATGTTTCCAAGCACCCAGCACATACTCTCCTTGTAGAGACCTGATTTATTCTACTGTCTCTGATGCATAGAACCTGACCTCATGATGTTTCTTTCTGTTAAGGATCAGCTTTTATCTGGATGACACTAGGCCAGAATTGATAATATCCCTGAAATTAAGTCATGAATGATTAATATGCTATTTCTCTAGGATTTCTTGCATATAAAACTAAATTTAGGAGGATGCAAGCCATGCAAAGATCTGAAAGAAGAGGTTTCCAGGAAGAAGGACTGGAAAGTGAAAAGGTTCTGAGATTAAGAGGGGAGGAGGCAAGATGGCCAACTAGAGCCAGGTTTCCACAGAGGCTCCCATCCAGAAGGAGAGTTAAAGGATAGAAGTTTATCAAGTAAGTTGATGGTTTGGAGCTGAGCCAAGAAAAAAAATTGAAGAGTGCACATCACCCCTGCTGAGGTGAGCTGCGACCCCAAGTAAACAAACAAGGTATAAAACCCATCGCAAAGCGGACAGGCATCCCCTCCCCCATGAGAATAGCTCACAGTGTACTTTCTACAAATAAGTGAGCTGAGTTCAGATCTCTTCTTTTCTGTTCCGTGGGAGAGAGCTGCTAAAAACCGGATCTCCTTCCCAAGAGAGGACCCACTAGTGTGCCATGGCACTCTCCTGCCAGGCAAAAAACTGAACATATACCCGCAATTCTGAACTCCCAGCACTCCCCTCTGCTCCCACCCCAAGGTCTGGAAGCCTATCCCCTGCAGAATCCAGACTCTTGGGCATTTTCTCAAGAGGTATGGACAAGGTGTGAGCTGTTACAAGTCTGTGCTGAATCAGCAGCACAGGTGTAAAGCGGGGACTGTGGTGCAAGGGAGCCATATGGGAGAGGGAGAAACGTTGCCCAATGGCACAGCACAGCAGCAGCAGAAGCTGCGGGAACAATAGGGCTCACACCCTGTGATATTTTGGAGAAACATTTCCTGTCTCTCTTAGCAACCAGAGGGAGCCGGGCCTCTACTCCAGTGGCAGCCATGGAAATGCAGGCCCCATGAGCAAAGGGTATGCCTAAGGTGGTACCTGCTTGGGCAGGGCTCGGTGGAGATAGAGACTAGAATATACGTTCGCCTAAGAGGCGGCATACTCCCAAGGTGGAAATGAGTCAGAATTGCTGCTTTTGTGAGCCCAAGATGCACCTGGTCCCCAGTGAAGTACAGCTGGAACAAAAGTGGGCATGGTAGCGGCACCAGCCCAGGGAGGAGCGGGAATTGAGAGCCCTTTGTGAGGCCATACCCATTCCAACAAAGAGTGCCCTGGAGATAGAGACGCCAGCTCCGTGAGAATTGGCGCAACAGCACAGGGCAGGGCTGAGTCACAGTTTCTGTGAATTCAAACAGTGCCTGGCCTGCAGTGGAATACAGCCTGGGCAGAAATGGAAATTCCACAAGCATGTAAGTGGCAGCAACATCAATGCTGTTTGAATGGGATGGGGCGGGGCTGGAACTGAGTGACACTCCCCAGCTTCCATTAAGCACCTGAGGTAGTCAGGCTTCTGCTCCCTCTGCTGGTTGGTGGGAGAGCATGGCAGGTTGGCTGAGGAGACATAGTTCTCCCTGTGACTCAGGCTGGTGCAAACCCCTGGTGCATCTGCTCATTGGAGGGAACTGGGCCACGGCCCTGCAGGGTTACCAGTGACTGGTGCAAGGTGGGGAAGGAGGTATCAACCTCCCCAAACTAACTCATTTGCTGGGCAGGCTCTTCTGACTCCACAGAGCACTGGAGCGAGCCACACTCGAGCTGCCAGCAGACCCCTGCTATCCAGTTGCTGGAGACATTTTGAACTCTCCCATTTGAGACTTGGTGCTGACTAGGACAACTGATTTGGAACTCTTGACCTGGGTCAATCACCCAACCACACATCCTGGTTGTGTTGTTGTGGGAAGGTTTGATTTTCCTTTCCCAGTTGTTGCCCGTGGGGGGTGAGGTGTCTTAGTTGCTTGTATTTCTCCACAGCTGAGACTTCAACCCAGAGTTACTGATTCACTAGGATTGGACAGAGGCCAGCTAAATACATGACTGAGTCACTTAGCCCCACCACACCAAGCAGGTCCCCAGTGTCTCAGACTGTAGTACTGTACAGGTCCTTTACAAAGCTGTAGGGGAAAAGCTGCAGTCACCAGTCCCAGCTCTTGGGCAGAGAGCTGGTTAATCACTACTCCAAGAGCCCTCAATCCAATTTCACCTTACCTGCTCATCTAGCCAAATGGTGAAAAATACTTATGGGGCAGAATCAGTGGAAAAACTCTGGCAACATGAATAATCAGAGTAGATCAACTCCCACAAGGAACGACAAGGCAGACACATGAGACGATCCCATTCATAAACAAATGGCTGAGATGTCAGAAATCAAGTTTAGAATTTGGATGGCAAATAAGATTAAAGAATGGAAGTAAAGTTGGAATTAGAAATTCTAGGAATAATTCAAAAGTTGTCTCAAGAATTCAATGAATTCAAAGATAAAATCACCAAAGATTTTGACACATTGAGAAAAGAATTTGCAGCCCTCCAAGATATGAGAAATACAGTAGAATCCCTTAGTAACAGAATGGAGCAGGCAGAAGAAAGGATTTCTAACACTGAAGACAAAGCTTTTGAATGCTCCCAAATGCTCAAAGAAGAAGAGAAGTGGAGAGCAAAAATGGATCATTCTCTCAGAGAGCTGTGGGATAATTCCAAAAAAACTAATATTCACCTTATAGGAATTCCTGAAAGCAACAAGGTTGCTTTGAAAGGCCCAGATGCTCTACTCCAAGAAATAATCGAGGAGAACTTCCCAAACATGGCAAGAGATTCTGAAATACAGATAGCAGACAGTTTCAGAACCCCAGCACCACTCAATCCAAATAAAGTATCTCTCAGACACATTATAATTAACTGCCAAAGCTAAAATGAAGGAGAAAATTCTTCAAGCAGCCAGACGTAAGAAAAGCATAACCTACAAGGGGAAGAATATTAGAATGACTGCAGATCTCTCTGCTGAAACTTTTCAAGCTAGAAGAGGATGGTTATCAACTTTTAACCTCCTAAAACAAAGTAACTTTTAACCCAGGATCCTGTTTCTAGCTAAACTGAGTTTCATTTATGATGGAGAAATTAAATACTTTAATGACATTCACATGTTGAAGAAATTTGCCATAACTAAACCAGCTCTCCAGGATATTCTCATCCTCCACAATGACAAGCACAATGGTCTACCACCAAAGTAAACTCACTCAGAAACTTTTGATCAAATTCCAACTTCCACAGTGGCGAAAGGATTAAAAATGTCCACTGGACTTTTGAAAAACTCGATACCCAAAATACTACCAGGTTTATCAATACTCTCAATTAATGTGA
>CAUYRH010149012.1:0-13642 GCA_963574655.1 Perodicticus potto
TTGTGGTGGGTGCCTGTAGTCCCAGCTACTTGGGAGGCAGAGGCAGGAGACTCGCTTGAGCCCAGGAGTTGGAGGTTGCTGTGAGCTGTGATGTCACAGCACTCTATCCAGGGTGACAGCTTGAGGCTCTGTCTCAAAAAAAAAAAAAAAAGAATAAAAATAAAACAACTGAATTGACAGAAGCAAAAAGAATGGTCCTCACAGAAGCTGGGTGACGAGAGGAGCCGAAGAATGCTGCTCAAAGGGTATGATGGATACAAAAATCTCAGTTAGAAACAAGAAGCGCGGTTTTTAAGGTCTATTGTGGTGTATAGAGTTAATAATAACGTACTATACAATTTAAAATTGCTAAGAGTAGATTTCAAATGTTCTCACCACAAAAAATGTTGAGTATTTGAGATGATGGTCATGTTAACTATCTAGATTTAGTTATTCCACATTGAGTACATAAATTATAACTTCGCTTCTGTACCTCAGAAATTGAAACAATTATAAATGGTCAATTTCTAAGAAATGAAAATTCTAAAAACTAGAGAAAAAATAAAGAATAAACACTCTGGAGTAGGCTCTTCATGTAAAAGACTAAAGGTAGAAAATACATAGGAAAGTAAATACCACTTGATTTTACTAATTTAAAAACATTGTGATGTCAACATAAACAAACTAAGTTAAAAAGAAAAAGCAAAGAACAAACTAGAAAAACTATCTTGAACCTATATTCCTGGAACTCCTAACCCTAACCCCAGCTACCTCGTCTCTCTCCAATAGCTCCTTACTCATCTCTGTCTGGAGGAAGCCTCCTAGGATCGACCCACCCAATTAGTCTACTCTGTAACCCCCTTTGTGCAGGTTTTCATTATTCATCATCTTCCTGCCTGCACTATATACTCACAAGGGCAAGGACAGAGACTGTCTCATTCACCACCAGCTCTTACCCCCAGGACTTGAGTGGGAAATTAGCTCTCAAGAACAAATGAAGGGAAAGGGTGACTCCTCTCACAGTGGTCAACATAAAGAAGCAAACACTCCAAAGGAAAAGGGAGCAAAGTGAGTATGTTTTTAAAAATGTGAAATAAAAGGATGACCTTCTCCAATCTCCCCCTTAGATACGGGGAATGGTCACTCTCATAGACTGTTACAACCTTTCTATAAGGGCACCGTGCCTCTGTGTGTAGTGACACCTTGGAAATGTACCTGCCCTTTATCTCAACAATTCTACCTTTAGGAATATATCCTAAGAATAACACAAAAATACACAAATAATTATAAATGATCAGTGCAGCATGATGTATAATACCCAACAGAAACCTAAATAAGCCCTAATAGAGGGTTGGTTAAATTCTGCACCTTAGTAAAATGAAATGATATATAGCATTTTTAGAGAACATTTATTGGACCCTTACACAGGCTAGACACTGCACTAAGTACTTAACATGCACTGTCTGATTTAATCCCCAGAACACTTTATGAAGTGGGTATTACTATTACAGCCATTTTCCACAGGAGGAAATTGTGATTTAGAGCGATGAAGCAACTTGGTCAAGGTTACACACTCTGAAAATTCACAACCAGAAATGTCCCAAGGCCTTAAAACCATCTGCCCCCATGTTAAAAGTGTCAAGTGTACATTTAGTGGCATGGAAAAGGTATCCCTGTGTTCCTGAGATGTTAACCAAAGAGCTCACGGGACAGCATACAATATAATATTATATATTTGTGTATATATATACTTATATAAAATACAGGTATTTTTATATTTATTTGCACATGTGTATATCCTTGTGCTTCTCTTTGCAGAAGGACTAGAAGAATTTATACCTAAAGATTGTCTCAGGGAAGTAGAGTAAAGGGGAAAAAAAAAAGAATACTTTTTTTTTTTTTTTTTTTTTTTTTTTGCTTAACCTGGTGCTCATGGTTTTTGGTCACTTCTATAATACTTTAAAAAAAAATAACTCAAAGTAGCCTAGAACATAAGAGAACATTATGCATTATCCAATCTAATCTTCTTACAAGTAAGAAGACCAAAGGCCATGAGCCCCTCGTGCTCCCTTGGCTAATTAATACCAGAGGCAGGACTGGGGTCTGCTTATCACCAGGTGCTTAGCTCCGCCCTCGCCCCAGGAGGACACCTGACCATGCCCAGCTGCACAGGGAAGACAGAAGCTGAACTCACGCTCATTTTCCCAGGCACTGGAAACAGTCCACCTTCCCTTAGTACAACAAGCCTTCTGAGCAATACCCTGGTGCCCTCCAAAATGCTCGCCCTGTAACACACAAAGCCTAAGGGAATGACACCGCAGCCTGGGTGTAGATGGCCTCCAGACAGCTCTGGACCATTTTCCCTAAACCAATGGCACTTCATAGAGATGTCTACCAGCACCCCTTGGCAACTCTTCCCAAACATGAGGTCCCCATGGAGTTTGTGACTCTGGGTGTAGAGAGGGGCCTACGTCAGAATGTTCCCAAAAACGTTTCCATGTGATGCTAGCGTACATCCCAATTAAGGAACACTGGTCTATATAAATCTCCAAGTGTCAGCGTCTTAACTGGGAACTAGACACAGTTGTTTTCATCCTAATTTAAACCTCTTTCTGTCTGCCGTTAAGAACAGACGTGTCCTTCTCTGCCAGAAGCCCTGACGTGGATCTAAATTCCTTTTTAGTTGTTGCTTCTAATCCTAAGGAGACAAACGCTGAAGAGGGCAGAGGGGACACTGGCTCAGCCAGATCCAGCCAAACCCTCAACAGGGCACTCAGAACCCAGGTGTGGCCAGGGGGTGACGAGCGCAGAGAAAACCTGCACACTGCTTGAGCGCCAGTGCCGGGGACCGAGGCACCGTCCACAAAGGAGGACCGGCCAGCCTGGACTCTTCAAGCACCCCCAGAGTCAGAACAGACGTCAGGGCTGTGGCCGGAGCTCAGAGGGTTCAGCTCGTTCTCAGCACTCCTAGTGACAGGCAGTGAAAGGGATTCTCCAGCGACAAGATGAGGCTGGTCCTCTCTCATTCCCCTTTAAAACGTGACCATCAAAGGAAGGAAGAACTGGGACGCCCTCAGGGATTTTGTTTTCTAGCTGCCTCTTCCTATCACAAAGGATGGACGGCACACACATCTTGTTAAGATAGAACCCAGAGAAGGGACCCCGAAGTCCAGGTCAGATGCACCCCCGCCCCAGCCATCGCTGCTGCAGCATCCTTCTCACTGAAGGAGCAAGGACAGAAACACAGGACAGCCTGTGTGAAAAAGAACACAAAACTTGGACCATGAGATGGGATGCGAAGGTAGGAAGCAGAAGGAAAGGAACATGTGACAATTACAACGCACTGGTGGGATCATGAAATACATTAGGCTGGACTGCCAGCAATTTCAGGGACTGCTCGCTTAGGAATGCTGTCCTTTAAAAAAAAAATGGAACAGCTTTTTCTCAGTTGAATAATAATAGAATTTTAAATGCTCAGTTGTGTTCCTTGCTTTTCAACATTGTTTATATTTGTTATTTATAAATATTAATATACAAGTAGATTTTAAATAAATCCTATTTGGGAACCAGTTTTAGAAATTTTAATTTTTTTTTGGTTTTACTCGATTTAACTAGACTATTAAACTCAGTCAAATTTAGAGGTACATTATGATTGTCAAGAACATGACAGCTAAAAACACAAATTAAAATAATAAGTGTTTTGTTTAAGAGGATAGCCAATTCTTCTAACACAGGAAGTGATAGTGGTTTCCTCAGTTAAAAGAATGGGCTGCCCTTGCTCACTAACATACACAACTTGAATGATACTTTTACAGTCTGAGTAATTTCACAGCACCCGGAACTGCTACGGGTGGGGCTCCCCTACTCCACCTGAGTGTGGTACAAAGGTGCACACTCGAGCTCAGGTGTGGGTCTCAGCTGCCATGCATTCCCAGCCTCAAGGCTGCATCAGTGCATGTCCCCTGGTTTACACAACGTCCACAAAACAGCATAAGCACGTCCCTTAGCCAGAGACCTATCTTCCTCTTCCCCCTCTGATGAAATCCTCCATTGACATCCAAGTTCAAATCCAAGCATCTCAGCCTTTCTGTGACTCAAGGCTTCCACGCCACAGTTAGAAAGCATTTGCCCCAGGGATTACCTCGAGCCAGCAAAACACTATGGAAATAACACTACCCATAGAGGCAGAAGGCAAAGGTTCAAGTCACAATGAAATCTCTTACTTGCGTCGGTGATACAAATTCTCTCCAAGCCATAATCTCTCCCCTGCAGGCAGAGATAACACTGGCTCAGCATTCTTCATAAGGCTGGTGGAAGGCAGATATAGTGGAACCTCTGTAAGTTGACCACCCATGGGACTGTAACAAACTAGTCAACATGTGGAGGGGAAAAACCTAAGGAAATGGGCCTGCTATACTGATACGTCTGTGAAAAATCGGTCAACGTCAGGAGATGGTCAATGCAGAAAGGGGGTCAACTAAGGAGGTTCTACTGTGCATATTAAAGCTCTTGGTACACAGGAGAGGCCTGCAAATGCAGGCGAGTGGATGGGCAGATGAAAACAGACATGGGCTCAGCACTGTTACCAACGTCCCTTCTGGTCCACAGCCTCGCTGGCCACGCAGAGTGCCTCTTCCCTGTGCACCCAGGTCCGGCCACTGGCTTCTCAGCAGGCTGGTCTCTCGGCCGCCCACCTGGAGGACTTGCACACACAGACCCTTTCTGCCAAAGACTTTGCTGACCCCCAGACAGGAGACTCCAAGGTTTTCTCTCTCTACAATCTGCCAGTTAGTGGTGCTCCTGTGTTATGGATTTTCACTCATTGTAATCCCCGCTTTCTGAGCGGGGATGGGTTTAGCCAAGACAAGGGCCCTGCAACAACAGAGTTAAACAAACAGCGCCAGGCCTGATATTTTTAGATACGTGAAAATTCTCTCTAAGCACAGTGTGAGGGTCTGGAAAACTCAGGCCATTTCCTATGGCTGGGCGAATACTGATAAGAGTTTTATCCAATTTATAAAGCAAAAGAAGGAAATAATCATGTGTGATGGAATTGAACAAATAATCCAGGGCCAAACAATTATGAAATATAACATAATTACAGAATGCTGTGCCAAGGTCCTGGCACGACTAGATTTTTCTTTTTCATGAATCAATGATAATCTAGAATTTTGATGTTCACAGGCCTCGTGAGTAACCGAAAACTGTAGGCAATGAAAAAAACAGGACAAAACCGACATACACACTTGTGTGCGTGGCACACTGCCCTTGCTTTTATATTTTTGGGAAGTGATTTCACACCCTCCATGGACACACCCCTGCATTCCCGTCAAGTAGGAGAAAGCACTTCGATAAATGCCAGCTCCCTCCCCCCAGAATTCAATTCTGTATATCAGGGAGAAACTCATGTTCTAGTTACAATTTCTCAGAGATGAGAGGAAGAAGTTTCACTGTAGATTCCTCGCAGCAGGAATTTCTCATTCCTGCAAGCAGGAAATTCCTCAAGGGGTTTCCAGGTCTCCACCCAGAAACCACCCCTTCCCCACTCTAGGTCCTCTGCTCTTCAGAGGGGTTGGTGCTCCCCGACTTCCGAGCTTTGTAACTGAAAACCAGATTTCTTCCCTCTTGTAATGTCCGCTGACGGGATGAGGTTCTACAAGTTAGGTGAGCCCTTGAGGCTGAACACGTAATTCTTCATTTCACTGGTGATAGTCTGGACTGTGGCTTGGGAAGACAAAAAGCTTGGAGGAGGCTGAGAACAATGGGAAGAAAATGGAGGAAGGGGTATAAAGAAGGCACAGGGAACAGACCCACCTGCCTCCTCACCTAACCCTGGATCCTCAATTTTAAGAACGCCGCTAGGCCAAGCTGAAAACAGCAAAGGGTTACAGGGTAAACTGCAGCTCAATTTAATCTTCATGCACCTCACCTCTCTCCCGTCCCATTTCCCGCCAGTAACTCAGGAAGACTCAGGCATGCACCTGCCCTCTTTTCAGGCTCCTCCTCAAAATAGAACTCCCCTATCTTGGGAGTCACTGGCACCCCAGAGTCAGATGACTTTCTCCAGAAGAGGGAATTGCTCAGTGGCCCCACATCTGAAGTGCTGGCTTCTTTCTAAGACAGTTCATTCTCTCCCCGAGCTGCTTCCCAAAAAGCCCTACCAGCCAGGTGGGCACACCACCAGTTCTACTGCAGGCATGTCACTTCACCCACATGTCCCCAAGGAGGAAAGGGTAAGCTCTGACCAGACAGCCCTACTCATCACCTCCTCCCCATCACAGCAGCCCTCACAGGGCTAGATGCACGGACTGTTCCCCACTGCTGCAGGGAGACCCTTCTTAGATTAGAACCTCAACACGTTTTCTCTCTCTCTCTCTCTCTTTCTCGCTCTCTCTCTCTCTCTCTCTCACACACACACACACACACTTTTAGGGCAAATCTCCAATCTTTAAATGGCTACAAAGCCCACTGTGATTTGACCTCTTCCTTTAACACCCTCTCCACACTCCTGCCCTTTTGAGCTTCTTCATGTTCCCTCAGAGACTAAGCTTGTCACACCTCAGATCTTTGCGCATGTTGTCCTCTGCCTCTGCCTCCCTCTTCTCCTCCATTCCACAAGGAGCCAGTTCCTTCCTTCAGGTATTGCTTTAAAACTGTCTCCCCAAAGAGGCCTTCCCTGAAAAATCCAACTGAGGCAGGGTTCCCACACACAGATCTAACGTGCAGTCGTAGTTCTCTGGCACAGCCACCTGTGGCTTCTAGCTGTGTAACTCTTACTAAAATTTGCAATCAGTACTGTCTTTGTTCACTGTTTTGTTGTCGAATGAATTAAGACACTTACTGTTATTTCCAAGATGGCAGAGGCTATGATGCGTTCACCTGGCGTCTGCACCTGCATGTGCTGGGCTCCTGACGCCAAGATATTCTCCTAAGATACTATCATAACTCATTCTTCCCTTTGCTCTTTCAGACAGATCAAAGGGAGAATTATCATGCTAGATTTACAGAAGAGAGAAGAAATGACCAGCATGAATTGGGGGAATCTGTACTGCAAAGTCCTAGAAACCAATGTGGACGGGTATGGTAGACACGCTTATAGAGTAGCTCTTGAGAGCCCAGATAGGTCTGGCCGTGAGCTGACTCCAGAGCTAAGGAGCACAGTGCTTGAAACGAGAGCTCCCCAGAGGCCGAGACTGAGTCTGAGTCCTGACCCCAGGGAGTGGAGATGAGCCTGAGAAGAAGAAGGAGGAGATCTGATAACGTCCTCTATCACAGAAGGAACTATCAAATCCAAAAGAAAGAGTCTATTTGTTTACTATTGTTCCTGTGAGCGAAATTGGGTCCAAGCTTCAAGGAATTGGATTCTACATCAATACAGAAACAAACATGTTAATACCTCCAACTGTCCAACAGTGAAACTGATTACTTTGTGAGGTGGTGAAGTCCCTGTCGCTAGAGGCGAGAAGCAGAAACAGAACAAGATCGCTGGGAGATAATGTTGCTACCTGCCCACTGGGTTTCCGCCATCCCTTTCCTTTGTAAGACTCAAAGCCAGGGGAGAGTCATCAAAAGTTTCGAGCCAAGGGTAATATGATTTTTTAAAATAATGTTATCTTGGAAAGATCTGTGAAAGGTTTTGTAAACTAAGACGTTTTCAGTACCAAATGAAAGAATTAGAGGCACCCTGAGATATCATAAGGCCAGAATGGAGAATTATTACTCCAAATGAAATTTGATTTGACAAAACGCTACCTAGGAAAATAGCGCTTGCAAGATTTGTAATAGCTATCAAAGTCTCCAAGATAAGTACTTTCTTCTTGACTAACATCTTTAATGATAAGCAGATAAAGGCTTCTGCCTCAGACGTTTTTGAACATATTTCAATAAGAATGACCCTTCACCTAAACATTCTATGTGGGATACTCTATTATGGCCGTGTTCAAGATCAAAAACTTGTGAGATGTCTGATGTTTACATATACTCCAATAGCAGTTGAAGAGATTTCTGCACTGGCAGTCATTAAAATGCAGCTTTAGTCATTATGTTTCTAAAGGGGTCTTAGGCTGTCTGTGCTACATGTGGCACAATTGGTACAAACCCCTTATTTAAAAATTTCAAAGATGCAGCTTCTTTTGGGGCTCACCATCACTTGAAAGTTCTTTTTTTTATTTGTTTTAGGGGTACACATTTCGCTTATATACCTTGTTTTTGTATAGATTGAGTCAAAGTTGTAAGTGTGCCCTTCACCCAGATAGGGTGCACTGTACCCAACAGGTGTGCATTTAGCCATCTCTCCCTCTCCCTCCCCCAGTTTGATTTTCATTGAGATTTACTTCTACATGTGCACTTGTGTGTTGATTGATTAGTTCCAATTTAATACTGAGGTACAGTGTTTGTTTCTCCACTCTTGTGATGTTTCACTTAGAAGAATGGTTTCTCGTTCCATTCAGATTGTCATAAAAGATACTGGCTCACACTATTTTTGATGGCTGAGTACTATTCCATGGTATGCATGTATTACATTTTATTAATCTACTCACATATTAATGGGCACATGGGTTGCTCCCACATATTTGCAATTATGACTTATACAGCTATAAACATGCAAGAACAGGTGTCCTTTTTATAAAATGACGTTTTTCCCTCTGAGTGTATATCCTGAGAGTTCTTTACCTGTTTAGTCAAAGAGGAAAAGTCAATGTTTTCACACAATCTGCAAGGGCCAGCCCTTCAGGTGTCCAGCCCTGCGCAAGGATCAATACACCTGCCTTATTTTCTTTCTTCTCTTTTTACTTTCCTTTTCTTTTTCTATGTAACTAGAAGAGCCTCTGGAGTGATAATGTCACCTGTGAAACTCTGGTGGCAAGTCAAAGGATTTGCCAAACATTCCAATTGCTGGTTAAATGAGTTTGGCTCAGGGGTAGTAGTGGTTACAATATCAACTTGCCCTAGATACACAGGGGTGCACCCACATCACAATGGAACCTACACCTGATGCCGACTGATTTCTCTATTCCAAGAAAAAGCAACAAACATGTTTTCCACCATTGGTTGTTCAAGGAGAATGCCTTGTCTTCTATAAAAGAAGGAGGGACCAAGAGAAATATGGAAACAGACGTGAATAGTCTACACACCTTCCTTTGGTCTGGCCATGACCAGGTCAGTCAAAGCAACCATAAATGGTAAACTCAAGTTTACGATGCTAACCAAGGCCATCACTAATAAAACTGTAACCTCTCTGAATGCATACTGAAATGTGTTGACACTTTCACAAGAGTTGTAAAGTGAGAATGGAAAATAAACAGAAAAGTCCAAGCTTTTTGCATTTTCTTTTGTATTTCTATCAGCAAAGATGTATTTTTTAAAAGTTAATAGAGGGTGACACCAGATTTATTTAGTCTAAGGAATGGCCTGCCTTTAAGTACATGAAGTAATCCTGCCCAAACAACAGCACAAGTGTTCAGTTGTCCGGGGCAACTGATTTTGAAAACAGCAAGAGGGCTGTAGGTTACATATCAGAAAATATTCTTATTCATAGGACATCATAGCCACTGAAACAGGATGGAGCTAAACTCTGCGGCAAAACTAATATGCAAATCACAGCTGATGATTTCTGTTAAGAACTTTGGTTGGAGAGGTTTCAGAGTTTCATTTCTAAAGCCCTGATTTAAAACCACGATGTTCAGCAAGTCAGTGAGATTTCATGCTTTCATCTGAGACACAAGCCAACAAATGCATCTCCTGATGCGATCAGGATCTTAGCAACTTCTCTGAAGGCTGGAGCTGAACCATGGATCTCAGGCTCCAAGTCTCGCCCTACCCAGAGGAGCACAGGTTCCACTTAAAGGTTCAATAAGAAGAGGAGAGGTGGAGAAATGCTGGCTGGAACAGCACATTAGTTGTTCCATTTAAACCCCTACCACAGTATCCAAACGTGATTGAGGTTTCAGAAGGAAACCTACACGGTTTGAAATGTAGCAATTATGGGTCTATTAATATAGGATGTTATTCGCTGTCAAGTACTTTCTTTAAAAGCAGGGTGGGGAAATTCCTACTGCGAAGGTAAGTTGCCATTTTTCTTTTTTAAACTGGAAAAAAAAATTAAGACATTTGCTGGGGCACAGTCTCTTAATGTCTCAAATGGAAAACCCTCCGCAGCGCAGAAAACAAAAGCTGGCAAAACAGCAGTCAGGTCGTATCTCTCAAGCTTGGAAGTCAAAGAATCGTTCAAATGCTGGGATTAGTGAGGGACAGAGAAAATGACAAACGCTTTCCGTTGCAGCGACCTTCAGACTGGAGGAGGCGACGCCTGGCCTGGCACACGGGGGTGCAGCTGCGTCCTGCGATGCCAGGCCACTAGCAGGCGCCCCAGCATCCCAGGTCGCCGGTCCCCACCCTCCGCGCTGGTCCTTAGAGGAAATACACGGCCAGAGCAGTTAGGCCTCGGGAGCGAGCAGCGAGCGGAGCAGACTCCCCTGGGGTGTTCGTCGGGCCGGTCTCCGCCCCCACTGCCGGGAAGCAGGGCCCCTTCGGGCAGCAGCGCAAAGGCACCAGGAGGGAGGATTCAGTTTAAAAGAGGGCCGAGACTTTCACCTGTGGTTCAGCAAAGACAAGAGAGAACTGGTTAAGTCCTCACTGTCCCAAATCACAACAAATCTCCGAAAGGCTGAGCAGTGTGACAGAGAAAAGGGGACAGGATGTTGATCGGGACGATGTCTGCAGACTTGGAGCTGGGGATTGGGTACTAACCAGGGAAGGTGATTCTGCAAAATTGGAACACACAGGCGCTCTGTCTGTAGGCAACTCTGACAAAGGGCACAAGCTAGGAAATTGAATAGAGATTTGTCCCCCGTCTCTCAGCCTACTGACCCACTTTCCTTGGGCTACAGCCCCCCTAGATTCATGCCCCTCCTTGAATCTTCCTGTTTGCCCAGAGGGAAAAAAGATGAGGCCGCGGGATCATAATGTAGGAGGAATAAGCAACATGTCTGACAGCCTTTAGTGAGGTGGAAGTCACTCTGTCCTTGCCCCCCCAAATCCCTTCCGAGCCACCCTGCACTCCCACTGTACATACACAGTGCACCTAAAGGTACATCTTCCTGCTCCCTGTCAAGACTCCTGAAATTCTACCTCCTCGCTTATTCTACTTAATGAAAATGCCGGCACCTAAAAAAAAAAACAAAGTATGCTATTCTGGAGTAGGAAGGCTTTGATTCAATCTTTGGTGTTAAAATTGTAGAATAAGGTGTTTTCTCAGATTCTGGTCAGTTATCTGAATTAGGTAAAGGCTAAGGTAAATGAATATCAAAAGAATGTTCTGGAGCATAAGACACTGTCCAGTTGGAGGACCACACGCCCAGGATAAGGAAGCGCGCCCGCACATACCCGCACTTTCGTACATGCAAATTCTCCATGACTACACTTTGGATTGGCCTTGGTCAATTGCCAGAAGTACATCATGACCCCTAATACTGTTGTTACATCCCTCAAGTGGCTATAAAGAAACACGTGACATGACAACAGACCAGCACACTTGCCTCTGCCCTACTAATGCTTGTGGACACGGGGAGTGGCAGAAGTAACAGCCCAGACGGCACACCAAGTTCATAGAGGCCCCAATCCTACTTGCTCACCCTCCTGACCCAACTGCCTGAATCCAAGTTCTGGCTCTCCCCCTTAGGGGCTATCCGACCTCTCTATCCCACCTCCCTGCCTGGCTTGTCCTCTGCGATGAACAGAATAACGTCAGACAATCCCTGCAAAGCACTTACACGGTGCCTGGCGCTGCTCATGAAAATGGACTATGGTTACTTTGATGATTTACTGTTACCTTTTGGCCAGTTTTCCTGCTTTGAGCCTCCGATCCTCATCCATCACATGGAGATGATCATATCTACTTTTATGGGAATGTTGTACAAGTTTCAAGCACTCAGCAGAGGACAGCAATAGTGGTGATAAGGAGGGTGAGGATGATTTTTATAGTTCAGCTCCCACCAGAAAATTCACAGGTATCATTCCTTGCCCACCTATTCCCAGAAAAATAAGTATCCATTCACTTCTGCCTGTCCCTGGATGGTGGGGTGTTTGTGTCCCAGGCGTGCATCTCTTAAGCCCCGGTAACAAAGATCAAGTGGTCTGATCTGAAACTTACATGGGACATAACCCATTTTCAGGGAATGTCAGATATTTCATTGTCACTTTCCTTTTTCCTCTTTTCTCTAAATAATGCCGTGAGATAGCATCCCGGAGAATTGACTCGTCTGCCCAGATTTGTTCATTACTGCTGTTGCTTGGAAGTGATTATGTAAACAGCCTGGTCCTCAATCTCCATTACACTTTCTTCTGGTTACTGTGAGGTGGAATTAAGTGCTAGCCCTATACCAAGTTGTTATTAGGTCTTTTAATACTCTTTCCTATTTTCTCTCCCCCTGTATCAGTAACTATAAAAGTTAATCCTTTCATATTTTAAGGGCTTTAAAGAATGTGTATGGAAAAATTCTTGAGCACCTTGGTGGGGAAGGGGGTGAGATTTCAAACCGCATTGAACCTCTCACTCTTCACTGTGTCAATGTTTAGTACCTGGCTTCTTTAATTTTCAGAATTCAAATTAAAACATCATCATGCTCCTATGAGCTTCACTACCTCTAACAATCAAGGAACAAGTTTCAAGTTGACACATGGATAATGGAGTGCTGAGCCACATCCATTACCATCCCTTCCACTGGATTAGGTAATCAAGCCGAATAAAAATTAAAAGCTTCCAAAATAAAAGGTAAAACATGAACACTAAAAGTAAACAAAAAATTAATTAAAGACCACAGACCAATTTGGAAATAGAGGACAGGGTGGTTGTTTTCGCTTTTGCCACATTCTAAAAGATATTTGCTACAGGTTCCATAATGCAGAGTCAATATCATTTTTATCCCCTAAAGGTTTACCACACATGTATGAAGATTTCAAAACCAGCCCAGCAGGCTTTTCAACAAATGGAAAGTGAAGTTGCACATTTTATTTCAGATACCTGTTTCTAAATGATTGATTTTTGTAGAAATGTCACGCTGTACTGAAGAGAAGTCTCTCTTTCTCTATAAGCATACAGCCAACTTCCCAGAAAAATGCCAACATTTTTAGTTCAGAGAGAAAGCTGCCGAAAAGCCCATGAAATTCAACTTACTCTCCCATCTTATGCACACAATATCCGGCAACTTCAATTACACACCGGCCTTCATCCTTGCACTTCAGGGGAGTTTTAAGCCTAAAACAAGCAGTGAATTGGCCCTACCCTGCTGAAAACTTGTGGGAAGAACAGTGGGAACCAACTACTTACTCTTTAGTTTCAATACACTGAGGAAAAAGGGTTAGACTTACTGCTCGAGGTAATAAGGCCAACACCGTAAGGGGTAAAAAGACTGCAGGTTTATGCCTGGAGTTTTATTTTTTTCATGACGCTTTAACCTTCGGGCCAAATCTTCAAAGACTAGAACCAGCACTCTAAGAATAGACACATGTTCAAATTTGGTGTCCCAACCAGAGCTATAGACTTTCAACCTAATTTTCTGCCACAAAAAAAAAAAAAAAAAAAAAATAGATGGCTAGAATCTACTTTAAAATGGTTAAGCACAAAGGAAAAATGTGAAGTGAGGAACAAAAACTGGGAAATTCT
>CAUYRH010149014.1:0-19893 GCA_963574655.1 Perodicticus potto
CCAAACAACAATGACGGCTGCAACCAAAAAATGGCCGGGCGTTGTGGCAGGCGCCTGTGGTCCCAGCTACTTGGGAGGCGGAGGCAGGAGACTCGCTTGAGCCTAGGAATTGGAGGTTTCTGTGAGCTGTGATGCCACGGCACTCTTTCCAGGGTGACAGCTTGAGGCTCTGTCTCAAAAAAAAAAAAAAAAAAATGACTTGCTGGCAAATAAGGAGACTGGCAGACTCTTGCGTCAAAAAATACCAGCGTCCTGCTAGGCACAGTGGCTCATTCCTATAATCCTAGCACTCTGGGAGGCGGAGGTGGGTGGATTGCCTGAGCTCATAGGTTCAAGACCAGCCTGAGCAAGAGTGAGACCCTGTCTCTAAAAATAGCCGGTGTTGTGGGTACCTATAGACCCAGCTACTCAGAAAGCTGAGGCAAGAGAATCGCTTGAGCCCAAGAGTTGGAGGTTGCCGTGAGCTATGATGCCGTGGCACTCTACTGATGGCGACAAAGTGAAAACTGTCTGTCTCAAAAAGAAAAGAAAAATTGGTATTCTCCCTCTGAACAGAAGCACAGAGCTTTTAAAGGTTCCAGTTAATCCCATAAGCCCACTATGGGCCAGGACGATCTTGAGGCCTCTGCCCAAATTAATCCCATCTTCAGATAAAACAGTCTTATGACCGTCACCCAAGCTAAGTCCCATCTTCAACTAAGATGATCTTTTTTTTTGAGACAGAGTCTTATTGTGTCACCCTCGGTAGAGTGCTGTGGCGTCACAGCTCACAGCAACCTCAAACTCTTGGGCGTAAGCAATTCTCTTGCCTCAGCCTCCCAAGTAGCTGGGACTATAGGTGCTCGGCTGTTTTTTGTTGCAGTTGTCATCGTTGTTTAGCTGGCCTGGGCTGGGTTCAAACCTGCCAGCCTTGGTGTATGTGGTTGTAACCACTGTGCTATGAGCACAGAGCCAACTAGGATGATCTTGATCTGTCTCCTGTGGCACAAAGAGCACTGGCCTGGGGTAGGGATGTAGGTTTTAGTTACCCAAAACAATGGTAAAGGAGTTTTTTGTTTTGGGGGGTTTTTTTGCAGTTTTTGGCCAGGGCTGGGTTTGAACCCGCCACCTCCGGCATATGGGCCGGTGACCTACTCCTTTGAGCCACAGGCACCACCCTGGTAAAGGACTTTTGAAGAGAAAAGACTTGCTTACCCCTTTGCCCTACAGCCATTCTGTGGTACACATTACCCACTGTCAGTTTTATCCTTCCCTGTCTGTGGGAGGAGGGGCAACATAGTACTTCCCCTAGGGTGCTAGGAAGGGTCTCTATCATAAAGGACCTCTTAGAAGCTTAATTTAAGCCAGTTTTTAATTCCCTGGTGTTAGGGGCATGTGGTGACTTACTGCATCCTCTTGTTTCTCAAAGGGTGTGAATCTTCAGAAGCTCCTGGAAGCTGGGGACTTTATCTGTCAAGCCCTGAACAGGAAAACCAACTCCAAAGTGGCTCAGGCTAGCTGTAAACTATGAGAACCTGAGACACATGAATGGGAACATGGGAATGAGTATGAGATTTAAAGGAGCAGGCACACCACAGTCAGCTCTGCCTAGAGGTCTCTGCTGGCAGAAGGGAGGTGAGAGGCTGAAGAGCCAGTCCTGAGTACAGGTGAGAGGCCTTGGAGAGGCTGAACTCTCCCTTTACTGTGGCCCAAATGATCCTGAAGTTCAATGCCTGAGGGCCGGGGGAGCCCCATTCCCTGTTTGGCATGATCCTCAAGGCTCCTCTGTGGATGAGATCTGCCAGCTAACTACTCTCTCTACCTCTCACACTGCCGTGGCCATGCTGTCTGACTCCTTAGGGCAGGGGGCATGGAGGAGATTTTCCCCAAGCTGGCAGAGGGCATTCACAAAGTGAGGGCTAAGCTGCTGTGGTGGCCATCTGCCAACTCCAGCATCTCTGGAAAATCTGTATTCTGGGCATGATTTTTGAAAACAGCTTATGTAATTAAAGGTGTAATGACAGAACCATTCTAGTATTCCATGGATATGTGCGCATATGTAAGCGTGGAGGAATAAATATTTTCCCAATCATTGCACAGAGAAGAAAGACTTTGAGCTTTTTTATCACTGCATTTCCTTCCTGTTTTCCCACTAGAACCCCAGATCCCTAGTGACTGGAAATCAATGGTTTTGGGCTAAGGAAGCTACCTGCAGCGGTTGCTGCCTGCACACCCAAGGGGCCGTTTTTGAAGCTAGGCCTCTCCACCTCGCTGCTCCAGGCCCTGCGGTGGGGAGCACCTGTGCCCTGTGCTTTTACAGCTTCTTCAGGTTTCATCACTCAATATGTCGTGGCTTCCTGCCTATCTGCCCTAGCCCTGCCTTTTAAACAAAATCATTTTCTAAGCGCTATTACGCTGGCCGGGTGCAGACAGATCATTCCCATCCGGTGAGGGATATGGTTTGGGAGGGTGAGAGGGGTTGGCACGGGGATGGTTACTGTGGGTTTTAGAGCTTCCTCCAAGCTCCTTCATTTATTTTCAAACTAGACTTGCCAGAACCACAGTCCCCTGGAGGCCCCGACCCTATCCCGTCACTCAGCGCAGCCCTCTGTGACTTCAGTTCCGTAGAGTTGGATATTTCATGCAAGAGTTTGAATTAGGTTGGCAGACAGCTGGAAGTTTGAAACCCTGCGGGTTAGAACGGGGCCGGGGCTTGCCTGCCTGGCGCGAGAACCCAGACAGGAGCGGCTCCTTACCCCCAGTTGCCAGTACGTAATCGGGCCAGCGTTGTCCCCAGCTCCCCGCCCACTCCTGGTGGGAGCGCGCTCCTCAGCGCCACAGAGGCCTTTTGTCCTCCCGGAGTGCCCGTAGTGGCCGCAACCTGAGCGACACGTTTCCTTGGGGGCGGGGAAGGGGCGGGATCAGGGTGGGTCCTCTGTTTTTAAAGGGACCGCTGTTCGGGGTGCGGGAGGCGGCGCCGCTGGAGCCAGCGCAGGGCGGAGGAACCCGAGCAGGTTCGGGAAGCGGGAGGAAGGGAGGGGTGGGCTCGGGAGAATCCGAGTGGTCTGCGGGGACTGAGGGAGTTTCAAGAGGCCCCTCACCGCCCTCCTCCCGCAAGGGCGGGTCCGCCCCCTCTACCCCTGTTTTCCGCTGCGGTGGCTGGGGTGGCCCGGGTTCATTCATTCCCGGCCCAGAGCCCAGCCCGAGGCCTGGCCGCCCTCCTTTCTATCACAGAGACTGGGGAAACTGAGGCGGCGACGGCTGAGCAAGGTCACTCCGGGGCGAAGCCGGCCTCACAGCAACCTTCCTGCCCCCCCACGGCCTCTCCGCGATCACTTTCCCGGGTCCGCTCAGTGCGCGGGCTCGGCGGGGCGGAGTCGCGGGCAGAGTCCAGCGGGGAGCAGTGTGAAGGGCGAAGTGCCTGGGAAGGGGAACCGGGCTGTCAGCCGGAAAACCCGGACTCCAGCCGGCTATCACTGGCTGTGCGACCGCAAGCAAACGCTTCACCTCTCTGACTCTAATCTTTCTCTGTGAGGTGTCAGCAATAGCACCTGCCGCATACGGATATTGGGGCAATTCAGGAAAATAATGCAGAAGTTCCCGGTACAGGGTCAAATGGGTTGGAGCTGGAGGAGCCCAAAGGGGATGGAGGCAGCCTGGGAGGCAGCGGCGGCAGCGGGCCATCTCTGGGAATGAAAGGCCTCCTTGTCCGGGGCGCCCTCCCCGCCCTGCCCCGCCCCCTGTGCCTGCAGAGCTGTTTAGGGTGGACGTGTACACCTGGCACTGGAGACTGGGCCAAGTCCACGTCTACATCGTCCAATCCAGGGAAGCATAATGTTGGGCTAGATCTCTCACTCCAAGCCAGGAGTGACCGGCTGGCCCAGGCTTGGGCAGAGGTTCAGCCGCGGGTGGGGCCCACTCCAGTAGCGGTGCAGCAGCCCAGTAGCTGGGCTTGGCCTGCCTGGCAAAGGATCCCACCCTTGGGGCCATCTGGCTATTTCCTGCTTCCTCCTAGCTGACCCTTAAGGGAAATGGGGGCTGCCTTAAGAGCAGGAGACAGTTTACACCTAACTGGCTAGGTGTTGGAGTTGCTGAGTAGGTCTGAGTCTGAGCCAGGAGAACCCCTGGTCCCAATCCTGCTGCCATGCTTCCTTCTGCCCAAGACTCTCCCATCCCTGTCACCTTGAGGAAGGGAACGTGGATCCTCACATTCCATCTTCCTCACTCTGGGTCAAATGGACCTAAAAACTATGTTGCTTTGTGCCTCAGTCTCCCCACCTGTACATGGCAGTCAGTCCTTAAAGCCACCTCATTTAACCCTCACACTACCATGTAATGTTTGCACAGTTGTTAGCTCCATCTTAGAGATGGAAATTGAGACCAAGAGGGAGTAAGTGATGTTGGAATTCTAAGGCCAAAAAGTGATGGTATCCAGACTTGACCCAGGGCTAACTCCAGAGCCACCCTGTTACTCAAGGCACTGCTCCCTCTAAGCTCAGGGGGCCTGACTCAGGGGGGAAGGAGGCCCTGAGCAGGCAGCCTCAGCTACTTCTGAGAATCCATGTTCTGGGCACAGGTGCCATGGCAGAGAAGGTGCTGGTAACGGGTGGGGCTGGCTACATTGGCAGCCACACTGTGCTGGAGCTACTGGAGGCTGGCTACTCACCTGTAGTTATCGACAACTTTCATAATGCCTTCCGTGGTGAGCAGGGGTAGTGGGGCTGGGGCTTCTGGAGAGGGTGGCAGAAGGAAAACTCTGGGTTCCACCTCCATCACCAAGGGATGTGTGTGTGTCTGGCTAGTCCCTGGGAACCCAGCACCCCACCTCCTGATTTTGGTGGGCTCCATGTGCCCCACCAGGAGGGGGCTCCATGCCTGAGAGCCTGCGGCGGGTACAGGAGCTGACAGGCCGCTCTGTGGAGTTTGAGGAGATGGACATCTTGGACCAGGCAGCCCTACAGCGTCTCTTCAAAAAGGTGAGTGCCTGGCAGGCAGGCAGGCAGGGGACACTGCCGGGCTAGGGCCTGCAAAACAATTTCTGACCCCATTTTTGCCCCTGCAGCACAGTTTCATGGCAGTCATCCACTTTGCGGGGCTCAAGGCTGTGGGCGAATCAGTACAGAAGCCTCTGGATTATTACAGAGTTAACTTAACAGGGACCATCCAGCTTCTGGAGGTGAGAAGCATGGGGCAGGGACACAGACACCGGGAAGGGGTGGGGGTGGGGTCCCTAGTTGGCCCTAGTCTGGCAGGCAGTACCAAACGCAGAGCCCAAGCTGTGTCATCTTGGACACATGGCTCTACTTCCCAAGCCTCATTTTCCCCATCTATAGAGGAGAGTGCTCATGACCTCAGCCCCACCCTCCTGTGGAGGAGTATCAGGGTTTGTTTTTTTATTTTTAGACAGAGTCTCACTATTTCACCCTGGGTAGAATGCCTTTGTATCACAGCTCACAGCAACCACAAACTCTTGGGCTTAAGCAATTCTCTTGCCTCAGCCTCCCAAGTAGCTGGGACTACAGGTGCCTGCCACAATGCCCAGCTATTTTTTTGTTGAAGTTGTCGTCGTTTAGCTGGCCCAGGCTGGGTTTGAACCCGCCAGCCTGGGTGTATGTGGCTGGCGCCAGTAGCTCAGCCGAGTATCAGAGTGTTTATAGGTGGGAATAGTGTGTGAGGCAGAGGCCACTGACACCTCCCCTCCGTGGTCAGATCATGAGAGCCTGTGGGGTGAAGAACCTGGTGTTCAGCAGCTCTGCCACTGTGTATGGGAAGCCCCAGTACTTGCCCCTGGATGAGGCCCACCCCACAGGTGGCTGTACCAACCCTTACGGCAAGTCCAAGTTCTTCATTGAGGAAATGATCCGGGACCTGTGCCAGGCAGACAAGGTGAGTTTCCACCTTGACCCAGCCCCAACTCCACTCATAGACTGACTCCTTACAGCCTACCATGGGCCGGAGCAGGGGGGATCCTGAGCACCCCCTCCAAGGAAGAAGCTAAGGCTCAGCAAGTGGCAGTGACTTACCCAAGGTCACACCACACTGGTAGGGAAGGCTCCAGCCCCTGTTCATTTCTAGAAAACAGTTGTGAGAACAGGGGGTGAGATAGAGGGCTGTGGATTCAACTAGGACACGCTGCCTGTGCCCTGTCCCCTATCATCTGACCTGTGTCCCACAGGCCTGGAATGCAGTGCTGCTACGCTATTTCAACCCTACGGGTGCCCATGCCTCCGGCTGCATCGGTGAGGATCCCCAGGGCATCCCCAACAACCTCATGCCTTATGTCTCCCAGGTAAGGGAGAAGGGTAGGGACAGAGAAGGGGTGGCCTTGGGTCATAGCTGGTGCAGAGGACCTGGGAGGACCTGACCTGAGCTCTACCTCCAGGTGGCAATTGGGCGGCGGGAGGCCTTGAATGTCTTTGGCAATGACTATGACACGGAGGATGGCACAGGTGAGCCTAGGACCAGGAGGACCCCGGGCGGGAGCCAGGAGGGAGACAGAGGTGGAATGAACAAATTTCCCATCGACCCACGCCCTCCTCTGCAGGTGTCCGGGATTACATCCATGTCGTGGATCTGGCCAAAGGCCACATCGCAGCTTTGAGGAAGCTGAAGGAGCAGTGTGGCTGCCGGGTAGGCAGAGATGAGTGAAGTGAGGGAGGGGAGGGGCTGCATCCAGAAGGTGGGCCCAGAGAAAGTGACTAGTCCAGCCCTTTCCACAAAGCCTGTTCGCTCCTGGGCAGATCTACAACCTGGGCACTGGCACAGGCTACTCAGTGCTACAGATGGTCCAAGCCATGGAGAAGGCCTCTGGGAAGAAGGTAGGCCACCCCCGACACACCCTGGACTCCAGCAGCAGAAGAGTCCTGGCCCTTCCCCTTTGCCTACCCAGTGGGTGTCCCAGCACTGTCCAGTCTCCTTGGCCCACCTGTGCTGCAAGGGAGACACTGCTGGCCAGCAGCTGGGTAGGTGGAGTTTAGGGCTGGCTCAGCTGACCCACACACCTCCTCTTGCAGATCCCATACAAGGTGGTGGCACGGCGGGAAGGTGATGTGGCCGCCTGTTATGCCAACCCCAACCTGGCCCATGAAGAGCTGGGCTGGACAGCAGCCTTAGGGTTGGACAGGATGTGTGAGTGTTGGCCTGGCTCGGGGAAAATTTGGGGCTAAGAGGAGCTGATCATTTCTGGGCATGCCCACCCAGGGCTGCTCAGGAGGTGGTCCTGGTGTTCCAGTGTGGACCTGACCACAGGCTTTGCTCTGTCACAGGTGAGGATCTATGGCGCTGGCAGAAGCAGAATCCTTTAGGCTTCGGCACAGAGGCCTGAGGACCCTCCGCTACCAAGGACCAGAAAAGGAAAAAAGCAGCAGCTGCCTGCTCTTCAGCCTCCAGCAGGAACCTAGGCCCCAGAGCCTCTGGGGCTAAGCCAAGGCCTTCCCTACCTCAGACCCCAGCTGGGCCCACTCAGCTCACCAGGCATGAGGCCAAGGGCTCCACTGACCAGGAGTCAGGGGCCTCTCACAGGGTCCAGGAACTCATCAGGACCACCAAGAGCGAGTGAGGGGGTAAAGGCCCCTCCTCCCAGGCACTAATTTATACTGCTCTCAAGAAACTTTCCAAACCATTTAAAATAAAAAAGCTTTCTTACACTGGTGCAGATTCTTTTTTTTTTTTTTTTTTTTGAGACAGAGCCTCAAAGCTGTCACCCTGGATAGAGTGCAGTGGCATCACAGCTCACGGCAACCTCCCAATTCCTGGGCTCAAGCGAGTCTCCTGCCTCTGCCTCCCAAGAAGCTGGGACTACAGGTGCCCGCCACAACGCCCGGCCATTTTTTGGCTGCAGCCGTCGTTGTTTGGTGGGCCCAGGCTGGATTCGAACCCGCCAGCTCAGGTGTACGCGGCTGGCGCCTTAGCCCGCTCAGCCACAGGCGCCGAGCCAGTGGTGCAGATTCTTAAAGATAGCTACTCTCTACTCACTGAATAGAATCAGCCAGGCCTGAGAACTGAGGAAGCAATTTCTTTAATTTTATCGGAATCCAAGATACAACAAGAAAAACACCCAAAACCACATGGAGACAGAAGACGAGACACAACTCCCCACCACCTTCCTGCCCTAGAGTGGGAACAAAGTGGGGGTGAGACAGGTGGGGGAGACCTCCAGCCTCGATCCAGCCCTGCAGGCTCCGGGCCTGCAGAGGGGAGGGTAACAAGGAGGCAGGACCCAACCCCCGAGTGGGGGGAACAGCTGAGGGAAGCCCCCTTGAAGACTCCACCTCCTCAATAGTGCTCCTGCCCAGAGCAAGGAGCCCACAGCAGCAGGGGGCCCCTGGGGCCATGGCCACATTCATGATTGAGAAGCAGCTAGAGTAGAGGCAGGAGAGACACACGATTATCTGGGCAGAATCAGTTGGGATTAGAGGCCCAAGTGGGCCCCATGGGCCAAACCCTGAGGTCACAGGAGGGGGCCCAAAGCGGGGCTCATGAGTGAGGTCCTGAGTGAGTGGGTCAGCGGCTGGGCCCCTTTCTCCAGCTGCCTACGGCCCCTCCAATACTGTTGCCAGGGGGCCTGCCTCCAGGGAAATGGGATAAGAAAGCAGCTCACCCCTGCTGAAGATGGCCAGGTGGCTGAGGCCAGGAAGACCTGGCCAGGTCTTGCCATCTGCCCCAGAGGCCTGTGGGAAGAGGACGGGGTCAGGAAGGGTGGGGACAGGGGCTCAACCGGCTCAGATCCAAGACGGTGCCACGCTTGCTTGCTGGGTTCCCCATGAGCTTGGGGACTACGCTGGGAGCCAGCAACTCTGCTTAGACAGGAGGCAGCAGCTTCTCAAGAAATTCCTTCACAGCCGCCATCTCCTGGCCGGAAGCAAAGGGGGATTGTGAGAGGCCCCTGGCTGGAGGGAGGACAGAGAAAAGAGATGGGTGGGAGTGGTCCCCCCACTGACCTGAGGACAGGAGCTGTGCATAACACCTGGATATGTCTTGAACTGGACCCTGGCAGGTGTGACAACAGACCGGAGTTTCTCAGCTGTCAGGGCCCCAAACCGTACAGGCACCATGGGGTCCAGCTCCCCATGGCACTGAAGGATGGCCAGGTCCTTGGCGCTGCCATTGGCTGCCTGTTGACCAGACAAGACCCAGAGGGCAAAGCCAGTGCTGCAGCATAATCTCCAGCCACAGAAGGACCCAAAGGGCAGGAAAGGGGCCTATAGGGACACTCACCTGGGGGAAAGCCCGATGCAAAGGAAGCCAACAGCTCAGTGCCACAATGCCAGCCAGAGGGTGGGGGCAGGTGAGGGCTGTGTAGAGGGACAGGGCCCCACCCTGGAGGAAGAAGAGAATAAGGTCATGAGGGAAGAGCTCACCTTCCCACCCGGAATCACTCTCTCCCCTCACCTGTGAAAAGCCTCCCAGGACGATACGATTGGCAGGGATCCCATTCTTCATCTCGTGTTCAATCAAGGCCTTGACTGCGAGGAGGGGGGAATCAGTGGGAGGGAGGAAGCTGCCAAGGGGCCCAGGAAGGGAGCCTGGCAAAGTCAATGCCAGCACTTTCCTGGGGGTGGGGGAAGGAGGACGCTGAGGAGGGCTGGGGCCTTACTGTTCTCTGCTGCCTTCTTGATGCCAGCTTCATCTTCTGGGGCATCTGGACTCAACCCCATCAGGTCAAACCTGGGAGAGAAGAGGTGATAAGCAGCTACTGGGAGACTTTGGCCAACCCCTGCAGCTGCCTCAGCTCAAATCCCACCTTACTCCCCCAAAAAACTCACCAGGAGGGCATTACCATCTTCATGTTGAGTGTCACAGGGATCCTAGGCCTGAGGAGGGACAGCCAGAGGGCCATCATGCTCAGAAGGGATGAGAAAGCCACAGCAGAGAACCCAGTAGGGGCAGAGGCACCCCAGGGGCCCCTCCCAGCAGGCAGAGCCTGTGTTTAAAGTGTTGCCAGGCAACCTGCCACGTGGGGCTGGAGCCTGTGGTTGGGGCATCACTAGAGAAGGAGCAGCAGCAGAGCCCAACACTCAGCATGACGGGGTCCCAGCAGCTGGTGAGTGCTTGGGGAAGGTGTGCAGGGAGGTGCTGGGTCTAGGAGACCTGAGCTTGAGGAGGCCCTAAGGCTGTGGGCTGGCACTTGGCCCCAGAGCTGGGGACTCAACAGGAACTAAGGCTGAAAACGGCACTTCTGGCTGCCTGCCCTGAGCCCCAGCCCCAGGATGTAGCAGGCCGGAGAGACAGGCCAGGAGCACAGGACCACCCCTGGCTCATCCCCAGCCTAAGTGCCCTCCCCTTGCTGGGGTGACACTCACGCATGGGGACAGATGTATTTGACGTGAGGGAGCCGGATGGTAGAGAGGGCGTCAGCCCAGCTGTGCCTGTAGGGGGGAAGGGAAAGGGGCCCAATGTGGGAAGGGAAAGGGAAGGCGGCAGCCTCTCTGGCCCTGCCCACTGGGTCTGGAGCCCTTCCCAAGGAGAAGCCCTCCCGGCTCACTCACCCTGTGTCTCCAAGTCCATGTAAAAAAATAACCTGGAAAAGGATGAGAAATAGGGAGATGCGGAGGTTTCCCCTAGGTCCTCAGGCCCGGGGAGACTGAGTTAGCAGTCAGCAGAGCCTCCTGGCCTTGGGCTACTCCCTTCTCATCACTACCACCTCCATTTTCCACATCCCCCCACACACACCAGGTCTGGTCTGGGGGCTGCCAAGGGTAAAAGGGGATCCTTACCGCAGCCGTTTCCCGCTCAGCTCCAGACACAGTGGCAGCATCGGTGAGCAGGGGCACAGACATGGTGTTACCACACATACACCACAGGGCTCCACCTCGGGGGCCTATACCATAGGGGCAGTGGTCAAGAGCAAGGACAGGCAGAGGAGACTCCAGGCTCAAGAGGCCCACCCAGACCATCAGCCCCCACAAAGCACCCAGGTTCCATTCTGGGCAGAAAGAGAAGTAGGCAATAAGTTCCCAGGCAGAGGGGTAGGAACTTTGCCTCCATTCCAGGACTAAAAGGCAGAGGCAGCCACCCAAGTGGCCCAGAACTACTCATGTCCTTGGTTCTGGCCCAACCCCAGGCTCTAAGCTTTATTTTTCTTTTTCTTTTTTTTTTTTGAGACTGAGTCTCACTCTGTCAGCCTCGGTAGAGTGCCATGGTGTCACAGCTCACAGCAACCTGCTGGGCTCAGGCGATCCTCCTGCCTCAGCCTCCCGAGAGTAGCTGGGACTACAGGCGTCTGCTACAACGTCCGGCTATTTTTTTGTTGCAGTTTGGCTGGGGCCCGGGTTTGAACCCACCACCCTCGCTATATGGGGCCGACGCCCTATCCACTGAGCCAGAGGCGCCGCCCAACACACAGGCCCTAAGCTTGTTGAAGATGGGCAGAGGCAGTGCTTGAGGGCCCTCGGGGTGGTGGAGGCAGGGTGTCCCAGGGGCCTGCGCTACCTTCTCAGGGTCTACCTGCCTCTTCCCTGCTCTCCAATCAGCCCTTCTCCAGAGCCCTTGAGTCCCCTCCTCCTCAACTCCTGGCCTTACTGGGAAACGAAAGGGAGAAAAATGCCAGGGAAATATGCTTCCATATTTCCAGCCCCTATTCCCCCTACATCCCCACATCTCCAACCTCCCTCCTCCCATCCAGCCTGCATAGCAGTTTCTGGCTCAGTCATTCCCACAGCCCGGAGGGGCTGCCCATGTCCCCAGGAAGAATAAGGACTCCGGTCCACCACCCACTACAACCTGGTGCTCCACACCCCCCTGACAGAGCTACCTGCTGCCACCGCCACAAATGAGCCCCCCGCTTGACCACACTCGGGGACTCCCAAACACAAAGAATGTCAGGCTGCCTGGCCCCTCCCCTTCCTTATCATCCTCCAAACTCGCCGCCGGAAGCTTCCCCTACCTGCCTGTAAGTGCCTGCCCTTCCCAGCGGCGCCCACCCTTCCCAACTGGCTTCCACCTTCCATCTCTGACCCCCGAGGTACCTCCCCACAGTGGGATCTTTCACCTCTGACCCTGAGGTCCCTCTTCCCATCGGGGAACCCACCTGCCGCCCTTGGCTGGGATTCCCTTCCTTCTCCACTGTGGGGACTTCCACCTTTCAGAGGGGTGCCTTCTCCCCTGGCCTAGAGTTTCCCTTCCACGCTTAAAACTTCCACCTTGACCCAGGGTTCCCTACACTGGGAACTTCACAATGGGTCACCCCTCCCCACAGTGACATTTTCCACCTGATCCAGGACTCGCACCTGCCCACGAAGAGCCCTCTACCTTTGACCCGGGGAAGCTCCTGCCCCACGATGGGATCTTCCACTTTCGACCGCCAAGTCCCCTCATCATAGCCGGGCACTCCCTTGCTTACCCCCGCTCCACTCCCAAAGTCCCCAAGACTGGACAGCGCCTTCGCACCTCACTCCCCACCCCCATCCTTCCCATCTCGGCTGTCCCCACCCCGGACCCTCCCGGAGCTCCGGCCTCCCCCACATCCCGTCCCTCCGCCGCCGGCCCGCCCAAGCTACCTCCACTCCCTGGGGCTCTCGAGACCGCTTGGGCTATTCTCCTCCTTCTCCCGCACAGACACACACTCTTCCCCTCGGCCGCCCCCGCCGGAACTTCCGTTCGGGTCCCGGGAACCCAGCCATCCCGCTGCCGGAAGAAGCCTGGCCAGCCGTACGGAACGCGGAAGTGAGGACAGGGCTTCGCTGCATGGAAGCTGCCATGTTGGAGACGGTGGGGCCACTCCCTGTCATTCAAGGCGGAATCGCTGAGTTCGCACCCGCTCCCACCTGCCCCTTAACACCACCACCCATACGCCTCCTGCCTGGAGGAAAGCTGTCCGGAAGGAGAGGCTTCCCTGGTACTATTATTGGCATAAAGTTTACCATCTTCCCATCCCCGTGGGACACACTTGCTAATGGCCTTGGGTGTCCTTCCCTGGTTTTCATTCCTTATTCCATGATCATAGATGGACTCATACACTCTAAACCGAAAAGACCTTAGAGATCATCTAGTCCTCCAATCTTACCTTAAAGATTGGGAAACTGAGGCTCGGGCAAGGGAAGTAAACAGCAACTTCAACATTACCCTGTAATGCTGCCCACCCCCACCCCGACTTGCTTCCTTAGCTATAAAACGGTAATAGCCACCACTCTGCCTACTTCACAGCTTTGCTGTTAGGCTCAAATGAGGTCGTGTGAACACGCTTTATACATCGTAAAATCACAGCGTGAGGTCTTATTACACTGAAAAGGACCCTGATTATATACTCAGGCCATATCAGGATAGTTGGACAGGCACTGGCTGTGTTGTGTTAGTACTGCCCTACATAGCTAATGCCATGCAAACAGTGCCCAAAATATCACCATCAAATGAACTCCAGTTGTTAGGAACAAAAAGAGGCTGGGCTCCTTGCTTCCTGGTAAAATGGAAATAGGGGTCAGGATCACGGAAAAGTCTGGAAGGGAGACAAACAAGTTGAAGGTGCATGTCCCTGAGAGAACACGTGGGGATCTGCACACAGGAAATGAGTCACATTTGTCTCTCAAGCTTAGGGCTCATTCTCACAGCTTAACCTATGTATTTTTTCCTTTTTTAAAAAAACCATCTCTGAGATAGTTTTTTCTTTAAATTGAAAGAAAAAAGTACCAACTTGGTAGCAACAAAGCACTTTCCCCAAGTTTAGAGGCAGTTTGGTCTAAAGTACTCAACAGGTAACGAAGATGACACCTAAGATACCAGGATTTGGAGAAGGAAGACTTTGGGCTCAAGGGACCACAGCAAGCCGGAGGATCCAAGACTGGATGTCAAAAGAGAAAAGGGATAAAAATGTAAAACAATACATCCAACTCCATAGAATCCCTGCTGGGCCTGCTTGCAGAATGAGCAGTTCCTCCTGCATCCTTGATCATGGATCACGGAGACACCATAGCACTTCTAGCAAATCCTGCAGAGTCTCAGTCCTGGCAGCTACTTGTGATTAGTGCCGTTAACTACTGGAATTACTAAAAGGCAAGCTTGCTCTAAGATTTCTAACTTCATTTTTTCCCCTACTCCAAATTAAAATATAACCCTTCTTACATCCAAAATGATCTTACTGAAATAAAACAGGCAGTGGCTGACTGAATGGGACTCTTAGTGCATTAAGAACTGTTTGCGTTCTGGTTGATTTCCAGCTTCATTTTAGAAACTCTGAGCCTTGACAAGGCTTGGTGGTGGCAGATTTTCCCCAGGACAAGCTGGAGAAACAGTGTCTATCTATATCCTTCTAGCAACAGTGTGGACCAATTCCTTAGAGGAATTCTCTCAAGAGGATTGGATTCAATACGAATTCTCTTATCACCTGTTCCTATTTTCTGCAAAGGGAAGAATACTGACCATCTCAAATCATCTTTTTAGATACTTAAAATTTATCTTTCAAGTGCTGTGCTTTCAAAATTCCACTCTTTGATCCACCTTCAGACAGCAGGTGCTGCTCATTTCCTCACCTTCATTTCTTCTGTTGAGCTCTAAAATCTGTTCTCTTATTTTTGCAAATGTCACTCTACCAATTACTTCTCTTCATGAGAAATGGAATATAGGTTTTATATAAGGGTACAGGAGTGTTTTTAACCTATAGTACAGAATTAAGCTTGACCTTCCCAGAAGAAACTGATCGTCTTGATGTAATTATGGCATTTCTTATGATCTACCTCATTCAAAACAACAACAAAAATTTCAAAGTATAATACACTTCCCAGTAAAATGAAATTTTCGACAGTATTATCAAGAACTCAAAAGAAAATACAAATGTTAAGTCTCTGGCAAGGATTTATTAGGAAGCTTATTAGTCACAGTGAATAAAAGCCATGAAAAGAACTCAGAGATCTTCAAATTCTGGCAGTGAACTTACAACACTAGTTAGAAGCTAATAAACATTACAAAGGTTCCAAGGGGGAATCTTAAGTCTCAATCTTACCCCAACCAAATTACCAAAAACACAGAAATGATTCCCATGCTTTCCCTATATTGTTTAGCTAGGCAGTGGGAAAGAAGACTTTCTCCCCAAGCTATTACACATCAAGCTAGGACTCCTGCCCTTCTAGCTAGAACCACGGAGCACTCGTGTGACAGACAACTCCAAGCTAGGCAACTTGACAAGAATGCTGAACAATGACAGGGAAAAGGAGCAAGCAGGAACAAACTTCTAGTTGGAGACCCTCCTGATGGCTAATACAAACGTGAACCTGAGGCTTCAGAAAGTTTCCTGCAGCCCAGAAATAGTTTCCATTTTTTAAAAACAAGTGACACAAAAATCCTGCCACAAAGCAACAAGACACTTGGAATCCCATGGCCACATCCACTGGAAAATCAAGAATTATCCATAACTGCCAGATGCCACCCAGCCCAAGACCCGACTTCTGCAGTGCCCTAGAAAATCACGATTGTCCCTCACTACCCACACGACCCTCCCAGTGGTGTGGTATCTTCCGTAGGCCAAATTTCTGCAGCAAGCCTCAAAGAAAAAGCTTGGCAGAGGTAGTGGCAGCCAACTCTCTCTGGAGCCTCTTCCCTTTGTCCTTCCCATCAGGTAGTTGTACAACTTCACTGACACAGTAACTCTGTGGGAGCCTTGGCCAGCACTTAGGAAATGAAGTGTGTCTGTGGGGTAACCTGATGGACTTTGTGGTCTGCTGGGTTGGCTGATGCTTCATAATTGCAGATGGTCACCTCATGTCGGCGAAGCTGCAAGAAAACCAAAAGTCTGGGTCAGCTAACCATTAAAGAACTATCCTTTCCCAGACCACAGACATTGGAGAACTCCCTTATTCAGGTTCATTTCTAGAAGTCATCATCTAATATCACCCCTTTTCTGATACTTTTTATGTTGAAAAGCCTGCAAAGAGCATTATTCACGATTCAACCTTTAAAGAGTCATTCCTCCTACTGCAATGGGGGTACCATGAGAACAGGAACTTGCCTGTCTGGTTTATCAGTTTATCTCTGGTGCCTGAAACGGTAAAGAGTATCAAAATATATTCAAAGAAGGAAAGAACTGAAATGTGAAAAACTCAGTATGTATAAACTATATAATTTCAAGCCCCTTAAAAATACCAATGTCAAATGAGACCAACCGTTTGTAAAGAAACCTGGAAAAGCTATAATCAGCCTGGGACCAACTGGTGTCTTACTTGCTCTTTCCCCTTCCCTGAAAGTTCCCACCACCAGAGTGCAGATGGTGAGACAGAGAGAGAAAAAGATGAGAGGCTCAGCGCCTGTGGCTCAACAGGCTAAGACGCCAGCCACGTACACCTGAGCTGGCGGGTTTGAATCCAGCCCGGGCCCGCCAAGCAACAATGACGGCTGCAACCAAAAATTGGCCAGGCATTGTGGTGGGTGCCTGTAGCCCCAACTACCTGGGAGGCGGAGGCGAGAGACTTGCTTGAACCCAGGAATTGGAGTTTGCTGTGAGCTGTGATGCCACAGCACTCTATCCAGGGTGACAGCTTGAGGCTTTGTCTCAAAAAAAAAAAAAAAAAAAAAGAAAAGAGAAAGATGAGAAAGAGAGAGATGACAGGGGACAGACTCCAATCCAATCTTACCTCAGTCCATTCTCCTCTCAGGCCAATATAAAAAACCTTTGTGGTATCTGCTCCAAAGTTTTTTGATATATGAATTGAGAGATGATACACATTTGAAAAACGAGAAATTCTAAAAGATGAAAGGAACAGAGAAACACAGGTTACATTTCAGTGAGTATCTTACCATCATGTCAAACAATTTGACTCCAACGTGTAGTAAAACCCAGGCAAATGTCACAGAATGTCTGAGATTCTTCCTTTTCATTCATCTCCTCTGGACGAGCAATTAATTCAATGAACATTTACTAAGCACCTGCCAGATTTTGTCAAGGGAGTAGGAATAGATATATGAATAAATTCTGCTCTTGCCCTCAAGGAACAGGAATGAGAAATGCTGTGTAACTCAGCAAGGATTCTAAAGCATATTTCGTGTTCACTTTCTTCCTTTAGGAAAAAGGGAAAACTAGTGAAGAGGTAAGGTGATCTGTATAACTTGGCCTGTTCCAAACATCTTTCCTAAGACTACCCTAGGAGCTCATTCAGATCTCATTCAGATCTGCCAATTGATTACAAGTTTTGGTGGGGTTCTTTTCCTTGTTTGTTTTTGAGACAGAGCTTCACTTTGCTGCCCTGGGCTAGAATGCCATGGCATCAGCCTTGTTCATAGTAACTTCAAACTCCTAGGCCCAAGGAATCTTCTTGCCTCAACCTCTTGAGTAGTTTGGACTACAAGTGCCTGCCATAACACCTGGCTACTTTTTCTATTTTTAGTAGAGATGGGGTCTTGCTCTTGCTCAGGCTGGTCTTGAACTCCTGAGCTCAAGGGATTCTCTTGCCTCAGCCTCCCAGAGTGCTACAATTATAGGTGTGGGACACCGTGCCCAGCCGTGTCACTTATAAGTTAACAAATCTATGGCTTCCACTAAATCTCCACCAAAAATAGACCAAGCTAAGGATCAAGGCTCCTCCACTATTCAAACTCATTCCCAATGGTAAATGAACAGGAGAATGGCCAAAAATAAATGGCAAACTCTGTAAGCACCAATGAATACATGCTCTTTGCAAATGAGGGAGCACCTACGTTCCCCAGAAGACATCACAGAGAATGGGAGGCAGGCTCAGTGCTTACTTCGTAGCATACTCTAATTCTCCAGTAAGATCCCGGTTCAGACTAAAGGTCTGATCTGGCTCCCTATCTGTATCATCGAAGGACATCTGTGGAATGTTCTTGTACCTGAGAAAGGAAAGAGAAAAAAAGTTTTAAAAAATGTGCACTATCATGTTTTTCAGCATTTTTTTTTTTTTTGAGACAGAGTCTCTGTTGCCCTCAGGAGAATGCTGTGGTGTCATAGCTCACAGCAACCTCAACTGTTGGGCTTAAGTGATTGTCTCAACCTCCGGAGTAGCTGGGACTACAGGCACCCACCACAACGCCTGGCTATTTTTTAGAGACAGGGTCTCGAACTTGCTCAGGCTGGTCTCAAACCTGTGAGCTCAGGCAATCTACCTTCCTTAGCCTCTCACAATGTCAGGATTATAACAAGTGTGAGTCACTGCCCCTGGTCTTATGTTTTTCAGGTTTTCTTCTTCTTCTTTTTTTTTTTCCAGAGACAGAGTGTCATTTTGTTGCCCTCGGTAGAGTGCCGTGGCTCACAGCAACCTCCACCTCTTGGGCTTATGCAATTCTCTTGCCTCAGCCTCCTGAGTACCTGGGACTACAGGCACCTGCCACAACACCTGGCTGTTTTTCATGTTTTCAAAACTTCCTACAGACTGCTCAACTGCCTCTGGTTTTATCAACAGTAGATTAAATTTGATGGCCAAACTTTGGAAATGGCATTTTATTGGCATTTATATACAAATCTCTTTAATCTAATAAGAAAAGGGCTGAGCCTCGGTGCCTGTGGCTCAAGCGGCTAAGGTGCCAGCCACGTACACCTGAGTTGGTGGGTTCGAATCCAGCCCGGGCCCGCCAAACAACAATGACGACGGCTGCAACCAAAAAATGGCCGGGTGTTGCGAGCGCCTGTAATCCCAGCTACTTGGGAGGCGGAGGCAGGAGACTCGCTTGAGCCCAGGAATTGGAGGTTGCGGTGAGCTGTGATGCCATGGCACTCTATCCAGGGTGACAGCTTGAGGCTCTGACTCAAAAAAAAAAAAAAAGAAAAGAAAAGAAAAGGGCTGAGAACTGCAACACAACCCAATGGCATCTTTGAGTGGGTTATGATCACATGAGAAGCAATACACAAAGAGATGGTTCAAACTAGGTCACGTGCAGCAAATGCATGGTGAAAATAACCCACTCAGCACATTCAGACCAAGCTAAGGATGTTATTAAATAAAACAGCTTACTCATGGTAAAAAATACATACTTTGGCAGAATCATGTTACACACAGATAAAAAGATCAGGTAACCAAGCATTCAGGTATTTTTTGTATCTAAAAATTACCCCATACACTCAGTCATTTTACAGTTCTTAAAAAAATACAACTTGGGAATTGAAAGAGCACAAAAAGCTACAACCTCTCATCAGCCTTTACAAGGTCAAGATAAAGCTGCCAGTGAAGAATATATTTTTTAAAATCTAAAAACACCTGCTGTCTCTATAATTCATAAATTCTCAAGGACTAAGCCACATATCCCCACCAACTCCAAGAAGTTTTACTAACACACCCACACAGAAAGGGCCTAGATATTAGCTACAACAAAATGCATATAAGAAAGCAAATGTCTGCTTCAAAGTGTCTCTAACAATGATGCACAGCAAAAGAATTATAATAGTGAACGTTTATGGGCAGCATTATAGAGGCAGTATAGCCCTGTGGTTAAAAGTAATGTCTGGAGCTAGACTTTGTGGTTTCAGGCCTGGCTTTGTCACTTACCAGCTGTGTAAATTTGGGTCTGTTTCCTCACCTACAAAATGGGGTAGTGATAGTACATATCATATACTTGAGGTAAAGATCAAGTTCAATCAATTCTAAGTGATGGCATATATTTTTCAAAAGTTTTTTTTTGTTTTGGTTTTTTTTTTTTTTTAAAGACAGAGCCTCACTCTATAACCCCAGGTTAGAGTGCTGTGACATCAGCCTACCTCACAGCAACCTCAAAGTTCTGGATCAAGAGATCTTCCTGCCTCTGCCTCCAGAGTAGTTGGGACTACAAGCACACACCTCAATGCCTGGCTAATTTTTCTATTTTTAGTAGAGATGGGGTCTTGCTCTTGCTCAGGCTGGTCTTGAACTCCTGAGCTCAAGGTATCCTCCCACCTCAGCCTTCCAGAGTGTTAGGATTACAGACATGAGCCATTGCCCAGGCCTAAAAAGTTTTTACTGTTGGAAATTTCATACACAAAAGCAGAGAGAGAACATAATGAATCCC
>CAUYRH010149016.1:0-22778 GCA_963574655.1 Perodicticus potto
TTTATTTTTTTTTATTTTTTTTTTGAGACAGAGCCTCAAGCTGTCACCCTGGGTAGAGCGCCGTGGCATCACAGCTCACAGCAACCTCTAATTCCCAGGCTCAAGTGAGTCTCTTGCCTCTGCCTCCCAAGTAGCTGGGACTACAGGCGCCCGCCACAACGCCCGGCCATTTTTTGATTGCAGCCGTCATTGTTGTTTGGCGGCCCGGGCTGGATTCGAACCCGCCAGCTCAGGTGTACGTGGCTGGCGCCTTAACCTGTTGAGCCACAGGCACCGAGCCATAAATCAGACTTTAGAGCTGACTTTCAGTTGCATAAATATTGAAGACAAGAAGGATTCTGAACCTGTAGTGACTTTCACTATGATCAGCCGAAGTAGATCCTCATCATAGTTCTTCGTCAGATACTAGAATCTTGGAACTGCTCTCTCAATCAGTGACTGTGACATCTCAGATTTCATAGTTTCATATAACAGCTGGCACCGGCCTGGGTCAGAGTTGAAGGGGGTTTTTGTCATCTACTGAAACTGACTTTCAAAAGGCAGGAATGTATCTCTGAGACCTGGTGCGTTGCTTTAGAGCCCATGGTTCTCAACCTGTGGGTCACCACCCACAGGAACTGTGTTAAAGGGCCTTGGCATTAGGAAGATTGAGAACCACTGCTTTAGAGAATTCTCGTACTTGGAGGAGTCAGATCTCATGGAAGTTTTGAGGAGACTCTGTAAGCTCTGCCCTGTGAGTGATGCCAGACATTTAGATAAATTAGTGGTAGAGCAGTTATGACTTTTGTGTCAGAGGAACTGCAGGTCTTTGTAAAGGAATGTGTTCTGAAGAGTTATAAGGAACTAGAGGAGGTACTGGAAAATACTATCCCTGATAGTCCAGGATCTTCAGTTACAGAAGTGTTCTGCTCCTGTCATAGGAGAGTGAAGCATTGCAATGAAGGAGTTTATTTTTAAAAGTCTGGATGTTGAGATAGCTCCTTCCTAAAATTTAGAGGTTAAGGAGTCTAGAAACACAGAGTATCAAGAGAGGAGTTTCTCAGAAGAATCTGAGCAGTCCCAAAGGAAGAAAACCTGGCAATACCCCCATTATGCAAGGAGATGCCATGTAACCAGAGCTTCCTTAGATAATTTACAGTTCATTCCAGTCTAAAAAAATTCCATTTTAATTTTTATTTAGTTGCAATGAGATTAACTGCCCATTTTGTTGGTCGAAGTAAAGTAACCTAGCGTTGACACAATACCAATGTCGGGGATGTGAGCAAAGTTGAATCTTGTTTTGACATCCATCCGAGAACAAACTTGGGAAAGGGATCTTTATGGGAAAAATTTCATGCAGTGTCCAGACCTCTGTCTTCACTAAAGGATCCATGCAGGAAACAAACTTTTCTTCAAAGATTCATCTATGAGTCAATACTGTATGGTAATAAAAGGATCCATGGAAGAGAAAACATATCATTGTAGATTGTGGAAAATGTTTTAACTGCAAGAGAATTCCCGGTATTTCCCAAATGATCCACTTAGGAACTAAACTGTACAAGTGTCCACAGCAATGCTGTGGAATAAAAATATAACAAGAGGCACAAATACAAGCCACATATGTAACTTAAAATTTTCTAGTAGCCACGCTGAAAAAGTAAAAAGAAACAGATGATGTTAATTTTAATAATGCATTTTGTGTCAGCTGATATATAAAAAATATTATTTCAACATGTAATCAATGTATAAAATTTTTCATGGTATTTTTTATTCTTTTTTATATACTAAGTCTTTTAAATCCAGCATATAAAAAATGTATGCACATTTTAAGAAAAGAAAAATCAGTATTAAAACATTAATGTGTCACATTTGACTTCTGTAATTACAAGAGATATAAGATCTAATATATAAGAAAACAAACATTATCAGTATATGTTGAATATTATAATTTAAATACAGTTTTCCTTTATAAAAATGTATATATATTTTTTGACACCTTCTATATTTTACACTTAAAGAACATCTCAATTTAGATTAGCCATATTACCTGTGCTTAGTAGTCATATGTGGCTATTGACTATTGTACTGAACATGTAGGTCTACAGTGTGGCTAAATCTTTTGTTAGTTGGCAAAATTTAAATGCCATAAAAAAATACACTTAGTAACATCCCATAAAAATGACCCAAATGATGTTTAATTAAGTTGAAGTCTTATTCTAACCTAAAAATAAAGTTAAAGGGAATTTCTGTCCTTTTATGTTCTGAATTTTAAATACTACCTGTTAAGCACTTAACTAGATGCTTATTATTAATAAATATTTACAATCATGATTAAAAAATACTTTTCATTTAACAAAATAATCTTTTTTTGTTTCCAAGATTTCTTTATATTTTCTATGGCCATCTTTATTTTAAAAGGGCAGGCTATTTGTCTTTTTGATATCTTATCGTTTTTATCTTTTTTTTAAATAATCACCTTCATTTATTATTGTTTTTATTAAATCATAGCTGTGTACATTAATGCAATCGTGGGGTACAATGTGCTGGTTTTATATACCATTTGAAGTATTTTCATCTAACTGTTTAACATAGCCTTCACGGTATTTTCTTAGTTATTGTGTTAAGACATTTATATTCTACATTTAGTAAATTTCACATGTACCCTTGTAAGATGGGGACTACACCCACTGTAGGTGTGGTCCCACCAATTACCCTCCCTCCACCCAGCCTTCCCCCTCAGCTCCCCTTCCTATCATTTTATCTCTTACAGAAAATAAGGAGAAAACCTAAAAGTGCTCTTACCTCTTTTATTACTCTGTTTTAATGGGGGTTGCTTGCTCTGACTGGTTTTCTCGGTCCACCTTTTTAAGTAGTGGATCCATTTTATTTGTCTAGTTTATTTTTCATAGTCTGCTAGTATTTATAAATGAGAGACTTGGTCCACACTCAATTATGGGTAACTGATGTGGTGACTGTTTGAAATTATGAGGGGTTAATTTTTGTTTTTCTGTGATTGATTTTCCCTCACGAGTGTGTAGGCAGATGATTGATTGGTTGGTGGTTTGGTTCTTTGGCTCTATTTCTCTTCTTTTAAATGTATTGAGTGGGTCTTGACTGTGCTATAGATGAGTTGGGTACCTCTGGGTGGCTACTGTTCAGTGTGGGTGGCAAGTGTTCAATTATTTAAAAATGGTAGGTAGGATTAAGCACCTGGTTAGAATATTTACATCTATAACATTGAATGTGTTCTTAATATTTCTTTACAGGAATACACATGGTTTGATAAAAGCCATTTTGAAACTATTACAGATGCAAGCTCTTAAGGAAGGACAAGGTGGGGAGAAGAATATTCAGGATATATATACTATTAGGTAAGTCTTTTTTCTCTCTTTTTTTTTGGAGTTAATTGCTTATTAAATTATGAACTGAGAAATGGTAATTCATTAAAAATTAGTTACTTAATCCAACAGGGTATGTACACAGTGTTTGTGGGTCTTGACCTCTCAGGAAATTAATGTTCCAAAGCCTGAGAGCATTGAGATAGAACTGACAACATGCTGCGTATATCACTGATGCAGGTTTCAAGGTTGCATCTTTAGAACTGAACAGTTTTTACGCCAAATGCAGGTGTTTCTTTTTGCTGTAGAATATGTAACCATCTTCCCAGTATTGGAGAAGATTTGATTGAACAAAAGAGAGGTTTAGATTAGGCAGGAGGGTAAGCTTCCTTACTATAAAAAGCAACAGGACACTGTCCTTTGCCCAGTGTTGTCACCCAGACTAAGGTCAGTAGTTAAGAGTGTTGATTTGTGCTGGGCGTGGTGGCTCTTATCTATAACCTGGCACTCTGGAAGGCTGAGGCAGGTGGATTGCCTGCATGAGTTCCAGGAGTTAGAGAATAGCCTGAGCAAGAGCAAGACCCTGTCTTTACTAAAACCCAGAAAAACTAACCCAGTGATGTGGCAGGCACTTTTAGTTCCGGCTTCTTGGGAGGCTGAGGTGAGAGGAGCTCTTGAGCCCCAGAGTTTGAGGTTGCTGTGAGCTATGATGACGCCACGGCACTCCACCTAGGGTGACAACATGAGAGTGTCTCAAAGAAAAAAAGAAGTATTGATTTGCCTTTTCTTTGTCATCTGTACAAAGGTACAATTGTCTTAAAAATAAAATATACACAGTGGCAATGATGGTAGAATGCACTGGATTTTATGGAGGAGGTATGGACAAGAGAGGGAATCATATTCCCTTACGAAGGTTGACCTTACCTTTTGCCTTGAGTATCTCAGGAAGCCATTTCCTCAGAGAGGGGATCTCAATTACCAGAGGCCCCAGAAGATGCATGTAGCCAGTGGATGTTGTCCTGGGAACTCTGTTTAGTGATGCATGCAGAATGTTGTCTGCTTCAAAAGAATGAGACTGTAATACCATAAATCCCGTTGGTTCTTGTGGGGAAGATAGCTTACATGGGCTGTGGCAGTCCAACAAGGAAAGCAAGCTAGTACTTGTGACTTAGGCTTACAGCACCTGTAGTTATGAGCATTTGATAGCACAGCTGTCAGAAGTGTGCAAAATGCACAGTGGTATCCATTTCTACTGCTTTCCTTTTTTTTTTCTTTGAGACAGAGTCTCACTTTGTTGCCCTTGGTAGAGTGCCATGCCATCACAGCTCACAACAACCTCAAACTCTTGGGCTTATGCGATTGATTGTCTTGCCTCAGCCTCCCAAGTAGCTGGGACTACAGGTGCCTGCTACAACACCTGGCTATCTTTTTTTTTTTGTAATTGTCATTGTTGTTTGGCAGGCCCAAGCTGGGTTTGAACCTGCCAGCTAGCGTGTGTGGCCAGTGCCATAATTACCGTGATATGGGTGCTGAGCCTACTGCTTTCCTTTTGATAATAAAGTAAATAATCTCAAATATTATCATGATCTTTCCTGTAATTTTAATGCTGTTTGTGATCTCTTTTCTTGTTACAAGTACATTGTTGAGAATTATTAAGCCATTTTTAAACAAGGTCATATTTGCATTTATATATTTTTTCTTAATGTTTTATGAATATCTTCAAACATAAAAGTCAGTAGAATGTGGTACAGTGAATTAGCTGATTTATTCTTAGATAGGGGAAGTGAAAGAAAAATTATTTATTTTATAATGCTTTGAAAACTTGGGGTATACAGGGTAAAGTTTTCCAAATTGAGAAATATGCTTTTCTTTGTTAATATAGTGGTGCCCTTTGATTTTTTTTTTTTTTTTTTTGAGACAGAGTCTTACTTTGTCACCCTTGGTAGAGTGCTGTGGCATCATAGCTCACAGCAACCTTCAACTCTTGGGCAAAGTGATTCTCTTGCCTCAGCCTCCTGAGTAGCTGGAACTTCAGGTCCAGCTATTTTTAGAGGAATCTAGAACTTGTGCAGCCTGTGAGCGCAGGGCAATTCACCTGCCTCCGGCCTCCCAGAGTGCTAGGATTGCACTAGCCACCCGTCCTGGCCCAAGCGGTGCCCTTTGTTATACAACGTTTTATTTTCAGATTTCTTCCTTATCCACTGCCTTGATCAGAATTGAATCTGAAGAGTAGTTAAGTAGATGTTAATATTTCTGGATAAACATCTATTTTCTCATTTTTAAAAAGGAGTTCAAACCCTTAGGCCAGAGTTCTAGGATTGAAAATAATTCAATTTCATTGTTGTTATTTATTTATTCATTTTATTTTATTTATTTTTTTATTAAGTCATAAAGACATAGATCACGTATGCATTAATGCATTTATGGGGTACAATGTACTGATTTTAAATACAATTTGAAATGTTTATATCAAACTAGATAATACAGCCTTCACTTCACTTAATTATTTTGTTAATAAATAATGCTTAATAGATTTGACATGTACCCTTGCAATATGCACCATAGGTGTGGTTCCCCCTGCTTACCCTCCCTCCATCAAACTGTTCATTTTAGAAGTAGGGTTTCATTCTGTTGCCTAGCCTGTAGTGCAGTGGTACAATTGTAACTCACTGCAGCTTTGGACTTAGCAATTCTCCCTCCTTAGTTGCCTGAGTAGCTAGGAGTGCAGGTTCCAGCAACCACACCTGCCTAAGTTTTAAAATTGTTGATAGAGGTGGGGGAGGTCTCACTCTGTTGCCCAGGCTGGTCTTGAATTCCTGGCTTCAAGCCATCTTCCTGCCTCAGGCTTTCAAACTGCTGGAACCACTATGAGTAACTGAGCCCAGCCCATTTATTTATTTATTTTTAAAGTTGAAGTTTTTAATTTAATATTTAATATAATAGTTTTATTGAGATATAATTCACACACTGGATGATTGACCTATTTAAAATGTATGGTAGCTTTTACTGTATTCACAGAGTTATGCAACTATCACCATAATCAATTTTAGAACATCTTCATCATAGTTGAAAGAAAGTCCTTAGCCCTTTGTAGTCACTGCATATTTTCCTAACACTCGGTGGGGTATTTTCAACTCTCAGTGGTTCACCATGCTGGCTGCTCATTAGAACCACCTGGGTGAGTTTAGAAATATACAGACAAGAGAACAATCAAATACTCCAGACCAATTGAATCCAACCCTTTGCTGTGAGGCCCAGCAGCTTTAAAAGGGTCCCAGGTGATTCTGATTCACAATGACTACAAGATGGCACGTCAGCTGCTCTGATGTGCATACTTATCACCTGGGGACCTTGTGAACTGCAGATTCTCCATCCTTCGTGTAGGGCGGGCTCAAGATTCTTGTCTAACAAGCTGCCGGGTGGTGCTGATGCTGCCTTGCCCCAGCACAGTGAGCAGCAGAGCCAGCGCAGCATTAGCAGTACTGGTGAGCTTGTCAGGAATGCAGAATCTTGGAATCCATCGGAGACTGTTGGAATCAGAGCCTGCGTTTTAGTGAGATTTTCCAGGTTTATTTATAGGCATCTTGAAGCTTAAGAAGCACCAGTTTAGATGATAGTAAAAAGTTTTCTCTCATGCAGAAGAATTCAGGTTACCCTTATTTTCACCCTGATTGGCTTCATTGTGTGTAATTGCTGGAGCTTCAGTTGTCTGTAGTGTTTTTACCTGTTTTCCTGTGTGTAATTCGTTTTCTCCTTGCAGTTGGTTCTTCTAACTGCAGTCTTGTTTTCAAAAGGCAGTAGATGCAAGATATGGATAGGGAGCCTAGCTTGAGGAGCTATAAAGAATTGGATGCAGGAGGTCTGTTTTTAGAAAGATGGCACATTAAGAGGTCCAGAATCAATCACTTGAGTTGGCATAATCCGGTAATGTTTATGGAGAGCCCTTCTGTAAATGGCTGTTTGGCACTATAAATCAGTAGAGTGTAATCGAGTGTATAAGAGCCTTAAGTTCCTCCAAAGGGGGATTGTGGATGGCAGAAACAGAGGAGAGGTGAGTCTGAAGAGCATATTCCCCTCAAGAGAGCTATGATTACCTGAGTCAAGCATAAAATTGTCATGCTGTTTTAAAGCTTTCTTTGCCATAGTTTGGTTAGCAATATCATCCAGCCTTGGAGAGGCAACTGATGAGCTGCGTATGAAAGCATTAAAAGGATATGAGAAGCTTAGAACTCCACTGAGAGGTGTTCTCTCGACATGCTGTAGGATTAATTTAAAATAGAAGGAGTATGACAAATAAGTGTAAGCTTTCTGGGCAAGAAGCTAATCTGTGTTTTTATGGTATTAAGGACTCTGTTAGTATACAGTTGGGGTTTAAGTATTTCTCACTTCTGTTTGTCCTCATGACTGATTAATTTGAATCACTACAGTACAGAATATTTGGTTATCTTAAATGGGTCTGTACTGAATTAAGTTGTGCCAGTGTGGGAGTGGAGGGAGGAGAGAGTGAGAACCAGGGATGTTAGCTGTGGCTTCCCTGGGCCCCTGTGAATTTTCTGGAGGAGCTCTAGTGAAGGTTTTCTTTTTTTTGTACCTAGAGCTTAGTGGCTCTCAAGCTACTGTAGCATGAGAACTACCTGGGGAGCCTGTAAAATGCACTGCGTCTCAATCCCACTTGCCAGGGATTCTCCTTCATCCAGGAGGTTTGGGGTGAGACTCAGGAATCAGCTTGTTAATCCAGTTGCTCAGTATTTGGAGGTCATTGGGGGATCACGCTTGAAAAATATTGCTTCGAACTTTGAGAGCTTGATAGTATCACGTGGGACCTGCAAGGACACCCTTGGGTAGACTGGAGGGAATCTTGGGTGGCTTAATTAAGCCTCCTTCCCTCTGTTCCCTATTTGGGAAGCTAGAGATCTGTATGTTCCTAAGCATCAAAGCACCAAGTTTGTATTACCTTGTCAATCATAGACAATAGAGAGCCCAAGAGCAGAACCAAAGAGCAGTTCCAAAGGAAAAGCCGCTCAAAGAGAGAAGCCAACTGTGGGTGCAGGGGAGAGAATGTGAGAAATCAGTGATTTGTTCAGTGAAATCTTTCCACGTTCGTGTTTCTCATGGTCAGATGGTGGGTGGTAGTGGGAGCAGGAGGGGAAAAGAATCCTGAATAACCTCTTAGAACCCGACACTGGTTTTTAGAGTTTACTGTGCATAAGGAGCTCATCTTGGCTTTTGTTATGTATGTCTGGAACAAGGCCTGGAAATCTGCAATTTAACAAGGGACTTGAATGAGGTGGTCTGCCGTCTGTGCTTTGAGAAACATTGGATTAGATAGTCTATAGCTAATAAAATTCATTGTCCTTAATTGGACCCTCCTTCCCAAGCAGGTTTTTTTTTCTTTTTTCTTTGTGGCTTATACAAGATTATATGAGGATATTTAAATGAGGCTGCAACTCTCAGTACCTTTGAGGTTGAGAGTAGCTAGAAGAACAGCACAGTACATTTGGCTGCTCTGATTAACTGAAGAGCATATGCCGCCAAGTATAAGTGTAGGCCCACGAGTCTCAGCTCTGGCTGCACATAGGAGCCTCTGAGGAACTTTAAAATATAAAGATGTCTGGGCTTTCCCCAGAATGACTGGAGGGTCAGCCACAGGCGTTGGTATTCTACTAATGGTTCCTACGTGATTTCCAATGAGCAGGTAAGGTGTAGAACAGCTGGCTAATTGTTGCAGTGAGGCAATGGGGCTTCATTGTTGCCAGACCTTCAGTTACTTCAATGTAAATAAGATTTTTATGTGCAATCTCCTGACCAAATTGCTGGCAACCAATTCAAATTTTTTAAGCTGTAGGACAGGCAGATGAAACACATTTGCTGATAGGATCTAATCCATGGACAATAAGTTTGTGACCTTTGGTTTAGGTATTTAACTATTTTCAAGAATGTTAGAAGCCCTTTTCTAGTTGTGAACTATTTATACACTAATTAACATTTTAAAAAATACGCTACTAAGATATCTGTTAATTCAAACTTTCTTTGTTTTTCTCTTTTTATTTGCTCTGAATTTTCTTTTGGTTAGCTGTAACACACATTTAAGTCATTTAACAATTTACTTATATTGTTCATGCAGGAAACAGGGCAGAGAATATTTGGTATTTTGGTTGCAAGGAAGAATAAACTAAATTTTCACAATGAATTGTTAGAGGCTCATTTTCTCTTTTGCTTTGTAATATGCCATTTTTACCCCTGAAATTTTATCATGTGCTTTTGATTTTAATTTTTTTCTCTGCATATTCATATTATGGCAGTCTTTTTAAGATCTCTCTTCTTTCAGCTAAAGTGAGGAAATAGCTGTGAATTCATGAGCAGTAACTGCTTGTTCCAGAACTCATGTGTCATTCTGATGTGCCAGACAGTGGCTGACATGCGCAAATATCAAATGTTAAGGAATCTTGTTTGTGAGAAGGTTTGGTCTGATCAACATCAAGCTGTCCTTTCTGAAATAAGGGAATATTACATGTTTTTCGCAGATGGTGTACTCTGAGATGGGCATTTAGGCCAATAGTAGTGAATGGCTGTACCCTAAGTAGATTTATGTGCTCTATGTGTGTATGTTGATCTATTTGTGTAGTGGTACACATATGTAGTAGAGAGTTAGTTTTAGGACTTTAAAGATGTGTGGTCAAGGCTAAGATACTTTGTAATTTATACTGATTTTTTATCACTGAGGGCAAATGTATTCATCTCTCAGTGTCCTCAAACAAAGACAGGAGAAAGTCCAAAATAAATACTGATGTTCAGCGCACAAAGACCAGTTTCGGGTATGGATATCAAACGTAGCCTCATTTTCAATTTAGATAACTAGCTTTTCCTAATAGCCAGGAAGGCTTCCATAGAGCCAGCCACTTGAAGAGTGTAGGAAGAGTGTGTTAGATGTAGGGAGAGTGGGGAGGGGTGTGTTAGATGGAGGGAGAGTGGGAAAGAGTGTGTTAAACGGAGGGAGAATGCAGGAAAAGTATGTTAGATGTAGGGAGAGTGCAGGAAGAGTGTGTTAGATGTAGAGTGTGGGAACAGAGTGTTAGATGTAGGGAGAGTGCAGGAAGGCTGTGTTAGATGTAGGGAGAGTGGGGAAGAGTGTGTTAGATGTAGGAAGAGTGTTCGAAGGGTGTGTTAGATGGAGGGAGAATGGGAAGGAGTGTGTTAAAGGTAGGGAGAGTGCTGGAAGAGCGTGTTAGATATGGGGAATGTGCAGGAAGAGGATGTAGATGTAGGGAGAGTGCAGGAAGAGCATGTTAGATGTAGGGAGAGGCCTGGAAGAGCGTGTTAGAGGTAGGGAGAGTGCAGGAAGAGCGCGTTAGGTGTAGGGAGAGTGCGGGAAGAGCGCTTTAGACGTAGGGAGAATGCGGGAAGAGCGTGTGAGGTGTAGGGAGAACAGGTGCCCAGCTGTTGCCATGTGCAAGATCTCCACACCCTGCAGAATTAACAGGAGGCAGAGAGGGTGGACCTTAGTGCCTGCAGGAGACAGAGGCCTCTAAGATAGAGGCTCAGGAGTGTTGGGCACAGGCTAGCATATACAGGGCTATGGCAAAGACTTTGGGTTTTATTTAAAGAGTAGTGGAGAGTCATTGAAAACTTTGCTTAACTTATTATTTTGAAGTAATTTTAAAGTTCCAGAAAAGTTACTAGGACAGTACAAAAGTCTCCCATATAGCTTTTACTCAGATTCATTGATTTTTACATTTTGCTGTATTCTCTTTATCATTCTCTGTACAATTAAAAATTTGAGAGTAGATTATTTACATTCAATAGTGTTATCTAAGAACAAAGATATTCATTCTGTTATATAACCAGAGTATAATTAACTCCAAGTTAATATGTCTGTTATATTGGCTGTGTACTTCACATGATAACATGAGTTTTCTAAAATTGAAAAAAGAGTAATAATTTAAAATAGTATGTGTGAATGGCTGAATTAAGTTTGGAATATTTTTAAGTGCTTTTGATTGAGATACAATTTACATGCCATAAAATTCACTCATTTAAAGTGTACAAGTCAGTGGTTTTGATCAACGTTATGTAACCATAACCTTTACCTAATTCCTGTATAGTTCAATCCCAGAAGAAGCCTCCTATCTATTATTTTCCAGAGCCCCTACCCCAAGACCCTGGAAAACACTACTATTTGTATCTGTGGTTTTGCCTAATCTGGATATTTCATATAAAGGGAGTCATACCACGTGGCTTCTCTCACTTAGCATGATGTTTCCAAGGTTTCTTTTATCTTTGTCATGTACCAGTACTTCATTCCTCTTTATCTATCTCATAGCTATGCTACATTTTATTTATCCTGGAATCTTTCTGATGCTTACCAAGACAAATTAATTTTTGGTGTTTTTGCCTTAATATATGTATTCTTAAGTTATTTTATAAGTTATTTATTTTTATTTTTATTATAAGTTATTTTTATAAGTTATTGAAAAATCTTTATTTCTAAAATTTTTAATTTTTTAAATTATGGGTACAAAATGGTTGTATGTCTTTATATGGTCCATGTGATTGATACAGATATACAATGTGAATTAATCAAATCAGGGTCATTGGGTTATCCATCACCTCAGACATTTATCATTTTTTTTTTCCTGGTGTTAGAACATTCCAATTCCATTCTTTCAGTTATTTTGAAGTACACTGTAACTTATTGTTGATTATAGTCACTTTGTTGTGGTGTCATATATTGTTTATACTATCTGACTATATTTTTGCACCCATCACAAACTGTGGTGTTCAATTAGTGGCAAGGCTATTTAGTTATTTTTCTTTTCTATGTAAATTTCATGATTCCATTTACTTTTTCTTTCTTTTTTTTTTTTTCTACTTTTTTTTGAGACATGGTCTTGCTTGGTTACCTAAGCGGGAGTGCAGTGGTGCCATTGTTGCTTGAGCAGTCTTCCTGCCTCAGCCTCCCAAGTAGGTGGAACTACAGGTATGCACCACCATGCTCACCTAATTTTTCTATTTTTCTGTGGAGATGGGATCTCTTCATGTTGCTTAGGCTGGTCTTAAACTCCTGGCCTGAAATGATCCTCTTACCTTCCAAAATGCAAGGGTTACATGTATGAGCCACTTGCCTGGTCCTACATTTACTGTTTCTTTATGAGGTTGCTTAGAATCCTCTAAGTCAGTGGTTCTCAACCTTCCTAATGCTACGGCCCTTTAATACAGTTCCTGTGGTCGCGACCCACAGGTTGAGAACCACTGCTCTAAGTCTTAAAAAAAAAAAAACAAAAGGACTGTCAGCTTTTATCATGAGTTTGTTGTCAAAGTGAGCATTTTGCTTTTGGGACTGATTATTTCAATAATGGAATATATTATCTAAAGTGATCTCCTGAGGTATATATATTTGGTTTTCCTTAGCATAAAGTAAGCATGATATCATTATTAAATCATTTGTATTACACAATCAAGCTGCCATAAGGGGTTAGAGCTAGTGGAGTACATTCATATATATTATTTTGCTGAAGTTATAGAGACTTAAATACTCAGTGAAACTCCATTTTGCTCAAGACATGTCATATATAACTTCCTTTGCAAAGTGGTCTTTATAGTATTTTCTTTTGTTGTTGTTGAAATCAGGAGTTGAACAAGGCCAAAATATAGAAATTACTTTGCATATATTTGGGTTTAATTTACTGATGCTCTGTTTTGGAAGGTGGTCAGGACTTTCTCTAAGAATTATATATAAGTTTTGGACTTTCTCCTAGAAAAGGTGCACACATGGTATACTCAATTTTACATACAATTTCAGCTGGCTTATGGAAATTTTTGTAGAAAAATCAGGAGAAAGAAGATGGGGAAGAATATGGTATCAGTGTCAGATCCACTTTTGAAAAAGCCCAGCAGAGATAAGGACAAAAAGGAAGCTAGGACAGTAATTGAGAAGCAAAGCCAATACTACTTTCTAAAGGCCATCTGTCTCTTTGCAGTTCGATTCTGTCTTGCTTTTCTATTTTCATTTCCTCTTTTCTCTCTCTTCCAGGAAAGCCTTCGTTTACAATTTATGGTTCTAATCACCTGGGACTTGCACCTGGGGTTTATAGTGTGCCCTGAAGAATAAGCTACACGCATTGTACAATCTTCCTGTTAGCAGTAGCCACTAGAAAACGCTTTACGGGTTCTTCTAAATGTAGATGTTTAATTTAAAAATTGGCATTGTAATCTGTATGACCGAAAAATGTTACAATTTTGGCTTTATTAACCTATTTGGCTCTATTTTTTTTTTTTTTTTTTTTTTTTTTTGTTGTTCATTTGTTTTTGGGTTTTGGTCATGGTATGTAACTTAACAAAAGAAAGGCTTTGGAACCCTAAGTACTTTTGTAAATCCATCTACCTATTACTTTATACCTAAAATATAACATTGACAGACACCTTTGCATTAAAACTCTGGCTCTCAAAATAGGGGTCTTAGAAAGGTTCAGTATGAGGGCAGAATTGTTGTAATATGAAGTGTATTTTCCAAGAGTCTTATACTCTCCTTTAATACTCTGTCTTATAGACTCAAAGAAAAAAAATGTATTCAGTCAAAAATGTTAAAATTGAAATTACTTTTGCTCCAAGTTTTTTCTAGAAGCTTGTGTAGAAAGGATAAAAATGCATTTTTCTTAATATTATGCCACAGGATATATAGCAACTTACAACGATTGTTTAATTTTTCTTTTTGATTCATTTTTAATAGTAATATTCATTGTAGACTCTTCACATAATAATTTTTTTATTATGCATCTTTTGACTTAAAATCTGCAGACATGAGAAAAAAATCCCTGTCAGCTCCAAACCAGCACTTTCAAATCAAAATTCAGAGCAGGTAGAGAATGGCTTTTAAAAACGCATATTTGATGTAGTAAGTGCTATGTTATGCTTCTGAAAGCGCCAGGGTCACAGCTGCATACATGAAAATGCATGGTGACTGCAGGCATTGTTTCCTCACACAGAAAAAGCAATCTGTGTCTGTCGCTGAATTGATGATGTAAATCAAATCATAGCTTTCCTGTATTCAGAGATGTAGCAAGAAGGTTGAGGTGACCTAAAGGTTACAAACAACTTTTCCTTTCTGATTTGCCTACCACAAGACTAATTTTTTTACTCCCTCATTTCTATTAAGATTGATGTATTTATACTTAGAGAGGTGAATCCACTTACATATTTTATCATTGTCTGTGCACTAGTCTGGTGGAACCATGCATTTATCATTTATTCCTTCCCACTCCATTCTGTAAGGTGGTGCATATATGCACTGCTCTATGTTGCTGATAATAATCACAGAGTAGGGAGCCTTGAAGAATTAGCTACCAACTCTGTATGTTTCCTCTGTGCTTTTTTTTTCTTCTGGACAGTGTTGACTTTGGGACAGTGTGCTAGAGGGACTGTGATAAATTGGTTTTCCATGATCCAGTTTATTCTGTCATTTGTGACAATATGAGTGAACCAGTTTAAGAGTTTAAAGAGATGGTTTAGGGATGTATGTGATGACTGCATTTATTGTAGAAGTGCATTTGGCATTGAAAGGGAAACAGAAAAATTAAGAAGACATAGACCCAGCTTTCAAGCTGCTTATGCTGTAATTTAAGAAACCTATCCTCATGGTAATCATAATAGTACTGTATTTTTTAGGCATTAATGTTTTACTTAAAGTTGCAATTAAAACATTTGCACATTGTGAAATGGTGAAGTGCCAAAGAATGTACAATAAATTGGTTCATCTTTGGAAGAAAATAATTGCACAGTAAAGGAGACATTAGAGGCAGCAGAGGCCAATGAAGGGTGACCTGGTTGCCTGGTTTGTATCGATTTTGGTCTTTAGGAACAATGTTGTTCTCTTTTAAGGAGAAAGCAGAATCTATTGGATATCTCAGCAGTTAGGAAATTCTGATTTAAAAATTTCTGTGGGCTCTTTCTACACATAGCACTTAATATATAGGGTGATTTATCTCTTTGAGATAGAAAAGAGAGACCTCTTTTTTGCAGACTCAGATTTTTTGTTTTTTTTTTTTTTAACGTTTGAACCTCATATATTTTCATCTTTGCAATGCCTGAAAAAAAGCTCAGTTGCAAATCTATGACCCATCCCCCAGATGTGATGGCCCGTGTGGCTGGCTCACCCCTCTGATGTGACAGTCTGTCTGCCTGGCCCATCCCCACGATGTGACGTATGTGTACCTGACTCGTCACCAGATGTGACGGCCTGTGTGCCTGGCTCATTCCACAGATGTGACACCTTGTGTGCCTGACCCATTCCCCAGATGTGAAGGCCTGTGTGCCTGACCTGTCCCCCAGATATAATGGCCTGTGTGCCTGACCTGTCCCCCAGATGTGACGGCCTGTGTTCCTGACCTGTCCCATTCCACAGATGTGACAGCTTGTGTGCCTGACCCATTCCCCAGATGTGAAGGCCTGTGTTCCTGACCTGTCCCCAGATGTGACGGCCCGTGTTCCTGACCTGTCCCCAGATGTGACGGCCCGTGTGCCTGACCTGTCCCCGGATGTGACGGCCCGTGTGCCTGACCTGTCCCCAGATGTGACGGCCTGTGTGCCTGGTTTCACTTTCATTCCTCCTGTCCTTATTTTCTCTTTTAACTGGATTTTCTCACTTGTGTGTTACTTAGCTGTATTCTTTGATTTTTTGGTAAGGCGCCTCTAGTCCTCTTTTGTAGTGTGCTAGAGTAAAAATGAAGAAAGAAATAACAACCATATTGTGTGATTAACCTACTGTTAAGGGCCGGTGTGGTCTGACCATAGGGGAAGGTGGAGGTGGGATATGCCCAGGGCAGAAGGGGGTCCACTGGGCCCTGATGATATAGCCTGATCTCTTCTTGACCTAAGCTCAAGGAAATGACTGCTTGACAGAAAAATAGGATGCAAGCAATTCAAATTTGTCTTTTAAAAAGCTGGAAAGTGGATGGATAAGTGGTAACACCAAGAACCATGAAGGATCTGAAATTTTACCTCACTTGTAAACTGACAAGTCTGCAATTAGGAGACACAAGATCCTCAGATCTGAGGCTGTCTTGGTCCTTTTGTGTTGCTAGAGAGGAGCACCTGAGGTCAGGTGGTCTACCAAGAAAAGACGCTTATTTAGCTCATGGATCTGTGGGCCATACAAGAAGCTTGGCACCAGCGTCTGCTTCCAGTGAGGACTTTAGACTGCTTCCACTCATGGTGGAAGGGGAAGGGGATTCGTGCTGTGCAGAGATCACAGAGCCAACAGGGGCAGTGAGAGCATGGGGAGCAGGCTGTCAGGGGAGCTGACCTCGTGAGAACTCTCTGAAAGGAGGGCTGCACCAAGCCGTCATGGGGGACCCAAACACCTCCCTTTAGGCCTCATCTCCAACACTGGGGATCAGATTTCATTGTGAAGTCTGGAGGATCAAATATATGAACTGTAGCAGAGGTGAAGAGCAGTTTACCACTCACAGCAAGAGCAGTAGCTGCAGTGTTGGGGCATTTTTGTTCCAGTTTCCCACGTCCTCACTTCTCACATGGAACACCCCACACACAATGGGTTGTGTTGCAGGAAAGAAGCCCTAAGCCTGGGGAGCCTGACTCTCATCTGTGGGCAGGAAGCATGCCTGCTCAGTGCTCAGGAGGGAGACACCACCTCTATCTTCCAAGGCTTTTTGCTGGGAAAACATTCTTAAAAAGATAACTTGGAACACCTGTGAGCTGTTTGGGTTTCTTTTCGACTTGGCATTTGGTTGAACTGCCTTGGGAGAATTGGGGCAAGAGTGCGGAGGTCTTTGAGTATTGTCTGGGGCTCCAGACTGAGCCACCGAGCCAGATGGAGGTACCAGTGTTTGGTTGTGGACCGTGCGGACGCAGACTCAGATTTTATTAGACATTGGCTTTAGAGCCATTTAAGCTTGGGATAGAATTATTGATAGTTAAGAGCATCTTTATTGCTTTTTGTCTTTACAGAGTTTGTTACCATAGCTGGTCCTGAGCAGTACTAAGGTTAGGGCTCTAAAGGATAGCTTGGGTGATGTAACATTTACTCTGGAAAGTAGTTAACTTTGGTCCAGAGAAGTTAATTAGTTAATTCTCTTGCTTGAGATCACACGATTGGTTGCATAGCCAGAATGTAAAATTGATTTTCTTGACTTTTAATTAGGTGCTTCCCCCCAACTATTGCATCTCCCTTCACTCCTATTTTTTCCTGAGATGTGGACATGTCCACATAACAGTAAATGATTCTGATGATGCTGTACAGTCACTATTTATATAAATAATAATATTGAGAATGATCATGTGCCACATTTGCATTTATTTTTTTCAAAGCTTGTGTAGCTTATTGTCAGCCACGATTGGTTTTACAAGTGCCTAGGTTGACTGTGTGTTGGCCTGTCATTATGAATAAAGTGTTGTAGTTCACTTACTCATAATGACTTTAACGGCAGGTTTAGGGGTAATTGAAATTTTAAGCCATTAACCCAGGTTTTGTTTTGGTGTTCTTTGTGACGCACTCAATTTTTTTTTTAAATCGATAACCCTTCTGATTTAAATTTGTTAACTTGACTTATTTAAATTGTGGATCCTTTCATTTACCTTGAAGTTTCTTGGTTGGATGTATTTGAAAGAAGTGGAATGGTTAACAAGCAGTGAGTGAGAGGAAGAAAAAAAAGAAATATCTTGAATAATCTATAAGTGTAATAGTCAGTCTTTAAATACATCAAGAGTGAACTGTGCTTAGCCTCCTAACATTTAAAATGTTCTAATTATAATATTTTAAGTGGAAAAATATCTCCATTTCTGTCATATCCACATTAGCATGTATATTACTTAATGCCATTTATTTTGGAACAAGATTCTCTATTTTGCAAAGGAATAGTTGTGCATTTGTTTCCCCTTTTAAGTCTTCTAGTTTCTATTGTGTTGTTACCCTTATGCACCTAATATTAATATATGATAACTGTATTTCTGTAAGAAACTTAAAATTTGGTCATAATTGAGAGGTCACTTTTTGTCCATTGTAAGGAAATGTGAAGGTAGAATACTTTAGTGTTGAGCCTCTCATAGGACGGGCCACTTACTTAATACAATGATTCTTAACTAGGGGCAATTTTGTCTTTCAGGGGACATTTCGTAAGGTGTGGAGACATTTTTTTTAAATTCAAGACAGGGTCTTTGTCACCCAAGCTGAAGTGCGAAGGTCGATCATAGCTCACTGCAGTCCTGAACTCCTGGGCTCATGATCCTTCTACTCGGAAGTCCTCCAGCTTCCCGAGTAGCTGGGACTACAGACACGCACCACTGCACCTGTCTAATGTTTATATTGTTTTGTAGAGATGAGGTCCTGCTGAATTGCCCAGGCTGGTCTCAAAATCCTGGCCTCAGAGGATTCTCCCACCTTGGCCTTGCAAAGTGCCGGGATTGCAGGTGTGAGCCACTGCCCCTGGTTGTCTGGAGACATTTCTTTGATGTCATAACAAGAGGGAATGTTACTAGCATCTAATGGGTAGAGGTGAGGGATGCTGCTGAACATCCTATTGTGCTTAGGACAACCCCACAATAATTATCTTCCCCCAATGTCAATAGTGCTGACTGAGAAACTCTCATACCTGGGCAGTTGTACAACTAAGTTTATTGAATTAAAAAATACATCCATTAAGCATAAAGTTTAATATATTATATATGTGTCACATACCAATTTGGGATGATAAGGGATAATTTAGCTCTTTGCTTCATTATCATTACAGTGTTAAAATTTTGGCACTTACAATTGATTTTAGTTAGTTGTACTTAGTTGAAATAGTATAGGATTAGTAATCAAATTCTAGTCAACAGGAAGGTTCAGTGTTCCCATTTTGTCCTTTTCTTCTCTCTCAAGGTTTTCAGCTTCTTGGAATCAATATTGTCTATTATTTCCTGCAATATTGACACTTGGATTTGACATAATTATGTGGGAAAATGTAATGATCCATATGTCTAAATCAGTAATTAATCTGGATAATGCTGATCATACTATATTCTACCTAATCTCATTTTCAGAGTTGAGGTCTGAGATACTAAATAGAATCTGCTGAATCCAATATCTGGCAGATTGTTTCAGTATCATGAATAAAGCTATTGTGGTCCCAGTCCGAGTAGCAGTAAATAATAATAGAGCTGTTTGCCACACGTTCCTTATTTCTGTTCCCACTTTAACAATGCTGTCTCTTACATCTATTGGCCTGATTTAATTCGGATAAAACTGTATGTTTTAAAAAGGAGATAGAGCTATACCAGTTTTTTTAAGGTGAAGGGCGGGGAGGAGAAAGGGATGACATATAACGAAGAGATACTGAAAATCACTTCATTGCCTTATGATCACACAGAAACTTCATGGTAACTTATTGAATTCTTTTCTTAAATAGCTGAAGTGCCACCATTAGCTGGAAGATTAATGGGTGGACTTATCTGAAACTCCATGTGTCAGTATATGCCTCAGAAGAAGAAACCATAACTAAAATAATTTCAGGTGCTATTCCTTTTTTTTGCAGTTTTTGGCCGGGGCTGGGTTTGAACCCACCACCTCCGACATATGGAGCTGGTGCCCTACTCCGTTGAGCCACAGGCGCCACCCCAGGTGCTATTCTTTCCATTTTATTTTACATTTGTAATTGAACATGACCTAATGAACTTTGAATCGAAGATGTTCATCTGATGTGACATACCTGAGATGCTTTTAGGATTTGTGTTAATTTGTTTCTTGATATTTGTGGCAACCAGAGTGGAAGTAAGTTCTAGATAGATTTGACTGCCAAAGGGTTTGGAACTTGGAAACCTGATTTTAATGTGATTTTGAGTTTTGGCATAAAAAGTTGCTTGAAGCGATCCCTCAGTCATGATAGCAATCTGATCTGTCAGAAATAGCCTGAGCTTTAACAGACCGGAGGCTGCCAGCGTGTGAAGTTAGTGTGTGGTAGATTAGGTGAGGTTGAAAAGGAGTGACGAGATGGTGTTAGAATACCCAGAAACTGTGTAGTAGTGTCAGAGAGATGTATCGTGTGAGTGTTTAAGTGTGATAGCTCTACCTTATCTTTGTGTTTTTAAGGGAAAAAAATCCAGGATATTTCCCATCCCTGACTTCTTCAGTGGTTTTTACTTGCAGTGGTTCTGAACTCTGGCAACACATTAAAATGATCTGTACAGTTTTAGAAAATCACTAATGCATAAACTCCATGCCTAGCACCTCTAAAATAACTGAGAGCTGGGCATTGGTATTAAGAGCAAGAAAATCAAACATGAAGCCCAAGTTGAGAGCAACTGCTATCTAGCAGGACAGTGGAATTTCCTGCAGGGCTATTTATTGCTTAGGTCTGGGCTGAGACCTGAGAATTTGCATTTATAACTGGTTCTCAGGTGAGGTTGATGTTGCTGGTATGGTGATCACACTTTGAGATTTTGAGAACCACCAAGAAGGTAGTCTTCAAATATCATTTGGGTGTAAGTGATGATCTGATTTTTTTTTTTTAAATCATTGCTGGAGGTGTTGTTAATATTAAAAAGTGACATTATGTATATGGGTTCCTTTTATACTAAAAAGACTGATGTTTCTGTATTGTTTGTACTTTTTGACAAGCATTTTAAATTTTATTTAAAAATTTTCTTGAAGAAAACATCCACATCAATCATAACTAAAGACTGTACAGTAATTCATAGTTCAAATAGTACATGAGTTTGCAGTAGCTATCAGGCTTTTTGAACTACTTAAAACAATTTGTGGTTGTGTTTGTTTTTCTCATTTTAAAAACCCAATTGTTTGTGAATCTTTCAGATTTTAGATCTTAGGTTTTAAATAGTTATTTTAGTTATCTTAATGGAAATAGCCAAAATAAAAAGATTGATCCTCATTTAACAGAAATGGTATGCATTTCTTTTGTCTGGAGTTGTTTGTTGTTTCAGATGGGAGGAATATTTTCTTTTCCCTCATCTTCAGTTTGCTGGGGGAACACAGAACTGCACACTAAGAAGAGTAAAGTTAAGTGGGAATGGAGAGGGAGAGACAGCACTTCCCAGTTGGGGCAATGTTAGAGGAAATAGAATCTTCCAAACTAGGAAAGAGCAGCAGGAGGAGGTAGTGGCTTGTTACCTCCAGGAGGGGAGGAATCAAGGGGATTGATGTGAGAGTAGCTGGATTCAGGAACTTGGCCCAAGTCATAGAGCTATTAAATGGCAGAGTCTGTCCTAAAAATTTGTGTCTCTAAGATTCCAGGGTCCATTTTCTTTTCTGCCAAAAGTTTAGTAAAGGGTGGAAAAGACAGTTCTAATGAACCAACATTACAAGTGCAGCACGTGATGATTTTGTGACAACTATGAATCCTTAGAAAAAGTCTCTAGATGGTGTTGGCTGTTGCTGCAACCCAGCCCCCTGGTCAATGATGCAGAGGCAGCACTGCAGATGAGATGATTGATTGGAAAGGGAACGGCTGATGCTTGCTCAGGCATTTCAGTGGCTGAGGCTTGCTCAGGCTTTTCAGCAAATTTATTTCTTCTAACAAGGCTTATTTAGGCACATAACTTAATTAAGAAGCACATGACTTAATCTTATGACTTAATTAATAAACATATGACTTAAACATAGCCCCAGGCCTTTTACTGCCTGGTACTTCCAGGTCTATGGATAAATTGGACTAACTGATAACCACTTATTATGTAAAACTATTCTTATTGGCTAAAGTTTAACTGGCTTAACTGATAACTACTTTACAAAGTTATTCTTATGCTAAGTAATAATCCTTTAACTGACCATTTGGAGGCAGTTAATTGTCTTAAGGGAGTAGCCCGGAAAATCCCACCAGGATTTTTCCTTTCTAACTCACAAAAGACTTTAAACTTGCCTTCACAAAATGGGAGACTGATTGACCTTACAAGGGTGCAGATAACTGTACCCCTACAGTTGGCTTTTTTGATCCTAAATTTGGGTATTGGGAATGTGTAGTTGCAATAACAGCTTCCCACATGACTTTCCATGTTTTTCAGAAACCGTCCTCAGCCTTTGATCACTGTGTTTGAACACAGACCTGATTGCTGGCCAATACTTCTACAGCAGCTGACCGTTTTCTTCCAGCAATGTCCTGAAAGGTAATGTAAAATAAAATAAATATGGGAGACAGAATGGCATATGCTAATTTTAGAGCTAGTATTTTGTCCACCTGTTTTGACCATAAAGTTTTCTCCTGAAGAAAAGAAGTGTTGGCTCGTTGCCTGTGGCTCAGCAGGCTAAGGCACCAGCCACGTACACCTGAGGTGGCGGGTTCGAATCCAGCCCAGGCCCGCCAAACAACAATGGTGGCCGCAACCAAAAAATGGCTGGGCGTTGTGGCGGGCGCCTGTAGTCCCAGCTACTTGGGAGGCGGAGGCAGGAGACTTGCTTGAGCCCAAGAATTGGAGGTTGCTGTGAGCTGTGATGCCATGGCACTCTATCCAGGGTGACAG
>CAUYRH010149017.1:0-11218 GCA_963574655.1 Perodicticus potto
CTGGCTCAGTGTGGGTTCACTTAGAGGAGCTTGGAGCTTGTAATTGAGATAGCTGGCCAGGTCCTTCAACCACACAGATGGGTTCCCAGAGAACACACTCTGGCTCTTGTCCAGTTCCTTCTGCAGGGCTGCCACATCCAGAGCGTCCTAGTAATTTACATGTCACGCATGACCAAACTTGTCTAGATATTTCTAAGAGAAACCTCATGAACATCCAAAGTCATATGCTTTCCATATATGGAAACAAAATTGATAATGCCTGTGATCATCTTGCCAAATTAATAATGCCCTGGAGGTAACAAAAGTGTCTCTTTTAAATTTTGGGATTATGTTTTCCCGACCCAGCTGGTATACGATCCCAATGGTAGGAGAGAAGAATGCCGAGGATTGCATAGACCTTAAAGCAGATCCTCTTGTGTTTCTGGACTGTTTATTTGCTTTACGGGATGTGACTTCCTTTTTCCACAGTTAGAGTGGGCACAGTGAGGCACTGAGGGGCTCAGATCCCATCTGCTCACAAGGCCGAAGACAGCAAAAGCAGAAGGAACGGATGATGGAGAGGCTATCGCCGTGATTGAACCATAATGAGAGCGATACTGTTTTCCTGCTTGTCCTCATGCAGTCCATGATTCAAGATGCCCATGCATTCTGGAAAAGAAAAGAAAAACTTAAAATTTTCTATTTCAGTAAGTAAAAATCAATCATTTAACAAAAATAGGATTTATAATGTTAAGTAACTTATCAAAGAAAATAAGTCAAGCCTACAGAGGAACCAAGTTCATACAAATCCAGAGTCTCAAGTTCAATAAGTGAAAACAGAAAATTCATAACAATTAAAGTTAAAGGAAGCCATCTTTTTGCTTTCTTATCACTGCAGAACGTTTAGCAAAGATTGATGATAGCTCTATCTTGCTGCCTAGGTGTATATACTTATGTGACAATGTGGGTTATATGTATGAGAGAGAGAGAGAAAGAAAAATAGATATTATGAATTGGGAGCCTGGGGAGCTACCTCTACAACTTACCACATTTGCCATTTTAGAGAATTACTTTGACCAGTATTACCTTCATGTTACTTTGTGCATAGATAGAAGGTAGGTAGGTGGATTTATTTTATTTTATTTTATCTCTTACTGCACACATTCTATCCTATTCCCTTACAAATTTGCTATAGAGATTATTAATGCTTCAAATTTCTGAGAAAGCGAACATATCATGAAGATTTTGTTCAAACCTTAAAGGCCAGTCTAAAGGAGAAGGGTGATTTGGTCTGTACTCTTACTAATCAAATGTAGCCTATGGATATCAGCATTATATGGGGTTTATTAATGATGTACATCTTCAAGCCACACGTCAAATCTACTGAATTATATTTTTATTTTAAAAATATTCTCAGATAAGATGTACAAGAAAGTCTGGCAAGTGCTGGCCTATCCTGCATGGATGAGACTCACGGTGTTCCCACTGAACTCCTAAAAGTGTCTGCATAGCCCCATTTGTATACGCACATGTAGGTCTTTTTCCTGGTTGGAAACCTGTTTCATTCATAAATCTCAGGAAGTTAGGGGCAACAAAATATATTTAAGAACCAAATACTCCATTACTGCTCAGCCTCATGCAGGTTTTCATAGTAGCAGAGAAATTTTTGTCACATAAAAGCAATAGAAGAAAGGGAAAGACAAGTAGAGGGGTAAAAATGAGAAGTAAAAAGATGAACAGGAGGGGGAAAAGAAGAAAGAGGATGAAGGAAAGAGGGAGAAAGGGAAGGAAACAAGGAGAAAGGGGGAGGGAAAAGGTAAGATAAAGAGACCAAACAATCAACTCCCAGACTTCGAACAGATGGTAAAAGTGATAGAATTAATTGAAAAGGATAGAAGAGTGGGAACCTGAGGCCTGGCTTAGAGTCTTGTAGCTAAGCAAAAATGTCTTTGTGACACTGGGAAACGCTATCTTGAACTTCAGCCTCCACTTCTGAAAGATCAACATGCTCACCTGTGCTTTTCCTAAGGTCCTGGATTCTGTACACAATTTATTCTCTCATCTACCTTTGGGCTAAATCTCCAGTCCTGTAGCCAAAGAAGTTGTCCCTCCGCACTGTGATAACAGAGAGATAAAGACACATTTTTCTTATAATTTGATTATGAAATTGGAACATACACATATTTTAAATTCAGATTGACTAACATAATAGACTAGTTTTATATTGCCTAGAAAGTTAAAGACTCGAAAGAGAAATGGTTAACATCTTTTAAACTAAGGGAAAACCCGACTGTGGTAGGGGAGAATGATAAAAACTTCTTCTGGGGAGTTCAAAATGTCATATTTAGGACAAAGAGACCAAGTCTACAGGCAACAGGATGAGGTTTCACAACAATATGTATTCCAAAGAGCACTAGTTCAACAGCACCCAATAGGTGGTTAGTGAAAAAAGATTTCTATTTGCAAATCTACCCCCAAAATAAAGCTGTAACCATTTAAATAGCTTTTGCTTTTCTCCAGGATTTCTCAAAAGCTTTCCTCTACAATATTAATTCTGTAGCATTAATTGTGACAATGTGTAGACTATGCACCCACCTGTAAACTGGTTTCACCATGACCAACTTTTCATCTGTATATGTTGTTGTGTCCAAGCTGAACTGACTTTGAGAAGTGTTACATGAGTTTAAGACTTGAGAAAAGAGAGAAACACTTCTCTCTAAGTGTTTTTTTTTTACCCTTCTGTACAAATGAGGGGGTTGAATTAGAAGCCACTAATATTCTTTCCAGGTATAAAATGGTACAGTTAAATAAAGTCTAAAGAATATTGTTAGTTGAATTTGAGACAATAATGAGTCAGTGCAAGATACAGAACAGGATAATAAGTCTGCCAATTTGTGTGGTACAGATGATCGATGCTGAGGAAGATCACGAAGGCTAGATAGCAGTGTGGGCTCAAGCTGTTAGAACAGACTGGGCTTCTCAGCAAGGGAGGCGAACAGGGAGGGATATTTTAAGGGGCTATTGCTTTGAATTGAGGGGTGGGGAAAGGGAAGATTCTTATATCAAGATATTCTTGGTCCCAGAGACAGAACTCAACAGAACCAGCTTAGTCAGAAAGGGGAATCTGTTGGAATGATAGAGGATATGCCAGATGGCTATGGAAAGGTTAGAGTGCAAATGACCTTGGGGACAATTAGAACTAGGAACTGAGTCACATCAGCTTGTTTGTTCTGTTGCTCTGCCTTAGAGTCTCTTTTGCATATCCTCTTGCTCTGACTAGCAGAGACTTGCAACAGCCCCCGAGTCTCCAATTCCTTCTCTCCCTACCAGTAAAGGCTGGTTCTCTTCCATTGTTTCCAGGTCACATTCTCTTGGGAAATGCTTCTGACTATTCTGCTTAGCTCAGGTCTCTGCCTAAACTAGTCCTCTATGGCCAGAGCGCTAGGGCTTCCTAACTCAAACATGAGAGCTGAGTCCTGTGATTTTCATAGATGGGGAAAAAGATCTTTGTGAGCTGCAACTTGATCCATATGGCCTACATTAAAACACTGGAAAGATGGCTGGAATTTCATCTAAGACATGTTCAGGCAGCTAGCAGGGAAACCTAGAGGTCAGCTGAGAGACCCATTAGTATGAATATTAGGGGCTCTTATTTGAATTGTATATTATTATCCATTTAGTAATTTTGAAAATCCAGGTTAGTGTCAGGCTGCCTAGGGAAGAATTTCTAGGGTGGGATGTGGGCAGGAAAATAGTATGTACCAGAACATGATTCCTGGGCCTATTCTTAATTCCAGTGAGTCAGTAGGTTGGGTTGGAACAGGTAAATCTCTATTTATTAAAAACCCCTACATCGTACTGATAATCAAGTGGTTTTAGGAGTCACTGGCAAATCCACTGTAAATTTATGGTGACTCACTAAGGAGAATATTTTTTGCTGGTTTCTGAAAGAGAGAATTTGCTAGTTACTGAGATGAAGATTCAAATGATATTTCTCCTTTCTTTAAGACATTTTGACTTTATGAGGGAACATATCCTTGTACATATATAGCTGTAAATGATCAGAAATCATTCAAGAGTTCAGAGGGGTTGTCAGAACTGGAGATGGAATGAAGTTAGCAAAGGTTTCATTTGGGAGGTAGTATTTCAGTGGAATTCTTAAATGGTAGGTTGATTTTGAACATTCAGAGAAGAAATTTTTTTCTAGGTAAAAAGAATGCCCGAAGAGGTAAGATTTAAGGTAGATTTCTTAATCTGGAGTCTAAGGATATCCCAAAAAGTCAATGAATCTGTATAACAAAATTTTACTTTCACCAGCATTAACGGGAACTTAGAAATACCTTTAATTTGACCGCAAACAAGAGCAGAGTTAGGGACACTCCCCAAATTTGTCACCAATAGAAATTAGATGCTTTAATATTTTATTAGTATTATAATACGTATTTTTCACTATTTCTTTGCCCATAATTATTTCAAAATTATGGTAGTTATAGGCCTGCTAATAGCTCTTCTAGTATAATGTATTTAAAATAAATGAGTTAAAATTAAGTGTGTTTTCAAAATAGTTTGTATTTTGTATAATTTGCAATTTTATACATTTTATTCCAAGCATGTAAAACATCATTCTGAGAAAGGGTTCTACTTAGCTCTTGCTGGGTAGCACATTAGCAGTAACTAACCAAAGTTTAGCAAAGTATAACAACCATTTAATTGTGTCATGATCTTGTGGGTGAGGAAATGGAGAGGGGTTCAGCTAAGCCGTTGTCACATGTGATATCTCATGCAGTGGCACTCACTGTTGGCTGTGGTTTCTGTCATAAGTCTTGACTGGGCTGGATAGCTAAGACGTGTGTGAGTTCAGACGGGATTGTCAGCCAAAACACCGGCCACACCTTGTACCATGGACTTCTTACATCATGATCGCTGAGTTCTGAGAAGGAGCCCTCAGGAGATAGCATTCAGAAACAGAGTATGGTCAGTGATCAAGGTGGAAGCAGCACACCTTCTTGGACCTCATTGCACACGTCAGACATCATCACCTCTATTTCCCCCCCTTGGTTACAAATGAATCACGCAATTCAGCCCAAATGCAAGGGAAAGCAAAATAGTTTCTTCCTCTTGTGGGGAGAGGTGTCAAAAATTATGGCTTTTTAAATATTATTCTTGTTGGGGATCCATTGGGGGTACAAAGAACCAGGTCACATTGATTGCATTTGTTAGGTAAAGTCCCACCTCTAATTGCATCCTGCTCCCACCGTGACCCCCCATTCCCCAACCTCTGCCCTTCCCTTCCCCACCCCCACTTTGTACTAGGTCATTAATTGTCCTCATATCAGAATTAAGTACATAGGATTCTGGTTTCTCCATTCTTAAAAAATAAAATAAAGTAAATTAGTCCATTATGTTATAAAAAAAAAATCAGTGAAAGGAATGAGTGGATGCAAGAGGTGGACCCCCACCAATATCTGGGAATTGTCCACATTACAATCACAGAGCTTGCTTGACATTGTATGACTACATTGAATTTAACAAATAATTCAGGTGTGTATTAGACTTATTTATTGCTCTTCTATTTTCAAAGATGAGAGGACTCTACTAGAGAATTTTCTCTTGCATCATTATCAGAAATCTGTATGTTTTAATTATCTTAATTATTATTAATAATCAACACATAAATTATTACCTTATAGACATTGCAAAGCCTCCATCAACTGCTGTTGCCCTTTTTTTTCTTTTCTTTCTTTCTTTTTTGGCCGGGACTGGGTTTGAACTCACCACCTCGGGTATATGGGGCCGGCACCCTACTCCTTTGAGCCACAGGCATTGCCCTGTTTCCTTCTTTTTTCTTAGACTCTAGGAAGCTCAAGGAGAAATATGCTACTCATTTCTAAAAAGTGTTTATGGAATATATATTGCTCATTGTTTTTATCTTCATTTGTATAGTTTTTTTCTGTCACCCATTCATAAACATGTATGTGTATATAACCTTTTATTTTGTTTTCTATTCATTGCTGTAAGAATGCTCAAGTCTTTTACTGCACTCGATCTTAGCCAAAAGGCCAGGAAGCAATGCTCAACTCTCTTTCAGATAATGTTAATTATTCATAAACAAAAATATAAATAAAAAAATGTGGCCTTGTTTAATTTGTCCCAGAAGGATTCCGTAGGTTTCACTAGAGTGTCAAAAATGTTCGTGGCATTGTTAACATAATGTAATGTATATTGAAAAATCTCTAGAAGAAAAGATTTTGAACGTTCTCACCACAAAGAAATGATAAACATTTGAAGGGATGGATATGGTAATTACACTAATTTGATCACTGCACAGCGTATCCATATATCGAATGATCATACTGTACCTCGTAAATGTGTACTCTTAGTATATGACAATTAAAAATAAAAGATTTAAAAAATGTTAACAACTTCTTCTCCGGAGTGCATACGTAAATAAGTAGTGTATTCAGTAAAAGCATTTCTAACTTTCCTAGTTGGCAGTCAGTCCCTGAGCCGTTATATGTAGATTTTTTGAAGTTGTATTACTCCACTGTCTTTTAGAGACAAAAGAAAAAAAAAGGAAGAGGAAAAAAATTAACTTGACCTTGATGGGTCAAAAATGACAGAACTGAGCTTTGCTCCCAAACCAGAAGAATGAGCAAATAGTTTCTTAATGTGAGAGCATCTTGCTTATGGGGAGATAAGACTTGTCTTCCTGTGTTGAACATAATTAAAAGAGATGGGAAAGAAATATGAAGAAGCCCTCTCTCCCCTCTCAAATATGCTACAGTGATGGATCAAGGAGATGAGAACTGACACCCCCGTCTCCGGGACACCCAGAGTAGCAACGCAGTCACTAAGACGGCGTGTTCATTGGTGTGCACATCTCTTCACCCTCAGAGAGAGAAAGACGGAAACTGACAGCTCCCTTCTCACTAATTCCTCACCTCTTTTCACTTCACCTCCTACTACAGGTAGAAGAAACTTTGGGGTGAGAAAGACTTGGAATCTGTATGCATGGGATTTCCAGGTAGGAATTTTATCTAAGTCTTTAGCCAAACACTTTGGCATGTTCAATGTACACCCTCCAGTTAAAAAATGACTAGGGGAGTTATTATCATGAGAAGGAAGTATGACCATTTAAGTTAGCAGACTTGAAGCCACAAGAACCTGATAAATCCTATTTCATTCAGAAGCTATTTTATGGATCACAATAGATGGAGGGTCAGCAAGACACAGGGCTCAGGGCTCTCATATATCCTTTGGGGGCTGATTCTGGCAATATTGAACAACTATAAAACCTTAAAGGCAAAACTCATCTTAGTAATGTTTGCATCCCTAGTAACTTTTGTTGTCTGGGATATGTATATGATGTGCCTTTGCTTAATGATTGATAAATCAATAAGAGATGGTTGAATGAAACTATCTAGAAGTCTGAAAACCTTATGTAGGTTCCTGTAGAATAAAATACATGATATTTTGCTGACTATATTTTCTGGCTTCTGACTAGTTGTCTGGTCCAATCTCTCATTACTCTTCCTTTACTTACCAGAAACTACAGGTGTATGTCTTAATAGTTTTGCCTGTGCTGCTCCAACTCTTAAGACGTGGACAAGGCTAATTTAGGCAGGAGGTCAATGGAATTCCTCTGTGAGAAGGCAATCACTGAGCAGAGACCTCAAAGGGTAAGGTAGTGTCAGCCGTGTGAAGTTCTGGAAGTTGGGCTGGAGAATAAAGCCTGGGCGGTAGGGAAAGCAAACACAAAAGAGGTGAACTTGATGTTTCTTTTAACAGAAAGATAGCTAGTGTGGCTGAAGATTAATGAAGGAAAAAGTAGACCTACACCAGATAATGGTAGAGATGAGAGAGCTGAGTCAGGGTCACATCACATGGGACCTTGGAGGTGACAGTGAGGAGCTGGGATTGTGCTATGAGTGAAACTGATTCAAGTGAACTAAGCAGGAGAAGAGATGAACACATCTGGATAATGAATCCACAGAGAGTGTGGATTCAGGGGGCCAAACTACAAGGGATTGTAGCAGCTTGTGTAAAATAGTGGCTCAGATCAGAGGCTGGTACTAGTAACGTTTGGGGAGAAAAGTAAAGACATTTTTACACACTTTGAGATCAGAGGCAATGAGAATGTCTTATTGAAAGGAGGAATGAGATTTTATAATAAATTAATTAAAAAGTATTTACATTTACTGGTAAACGAAAAGAAATATGGAGGAATAAAGTAACTCTGAAGAGTCATTTTTTCCTCCTTCTAAATTGGCAAGTGCTTTGAATGGGTAAAAATCTCAAAACTTCATGGGTTTTGAAAACCTACATAATTGTCCAACAACAGAGGATCTGTTAAATAAATTATAGGGCATGCATATGTTTAAATGCTCTGTGGCCATTAAAAATGATGTTGAGAAGGAACACTTAATGACATGGAAAATGTTCAGGGAAAGTTTTATCTGTTCAGCAAGCAGCTGTCAGGGTTCATGCTTCTTGTTAAATATCAAATGGATTTGTAGTGAAGGGAAATGTTAATATCTTTACAATTTGTTGCAGAATTTCCCCAAGGAAAGGTACTCTCATTTTATATGAAATACACCTGGTGAATTTCTTGGGGGTGAAAGTGAGACCCTGAGGACATTCATTGTCAGGACACAAAGTTAACAGAGGATGTCACTAAACTTTTTTGCAGTAGAAATAGATTGAAATCTCGGGGAAAAACAAATAGTTTGAGCCAGTGGCTCATGGTGTGGAGTAAGAACAAGTGGCTGTGTTATTCAGGGGGTTGAGGCAATGTAGGAAAGACCAGACCACAAATGCAGGATAACCAGCCAAGTCATAAACTTCATCACAATATCCCAGTGGCCATGGGAACATGGCTCTCTTCTATCTCATAATCTAACCTGCTTAAGAATTTGCAGAAAGGCCTTTCAACTCCATGGTATACGGCATGTTGTTTTAAACTAATTTTTCAAAAGGGAAAGAAATACCAACTTAGCCATTAAAAAATGGCATCTTGGGTTAGGAAAGCTAATTATATTCTAATGATAAAATCTTAGAATGTAGCTGCAGAGGACGCATCTTTAAAGAACATGTAATCCAGACTTCCCATTAGTGTGAGAGAAACTAGGGTCCCCATAAACACCAGGTCCTTAAGACTAGCGGGCCGGTCAGCCCTCCTAAGTCCTCTCAGAGGTTTGTCCACAGATATTCTATCTATGAAAGATATAAAAATTGGCTCTAAACACAAATTAAAATTGATTTCAAAATGAAGTGTCTGCCTCTGTGCTCAGGTTCCCCATTATTAACAGACAGTAGGAAACGTAATACTCTCTCTCCATGTGCATGCTCTTCGCAAACTCATGGGTTTGCATGAGTTTCATGGTAAGAGCCATAGAATTTGTTTACTATTTGCTTTTTTCATTTTCTGTGCCGTTTGTGGTTCCAGGAGACTCTTAAACAGAAAGCCAAAGGCCCAACTAATAGCCCATTTTGGAGGTACCCTGCCGTTGCTGCAAGATTAACACTGATGCTGGCTGTCACCTCTAGTTATCGCCAAGGGAGGCAGCACAGTGCACTTCAATACAATGGTGTGGATCAGTCATTTTTGAGTCTGATGAACTGGGGCAAAACCCTCATAACCCTTAGTTTCTCCATCTGAAAATACGAATAATGAATGTGTTCAATTCGTGAGTATTTACTTGAGAAGAAAATATGTGTGAAAGATCTTCATGAAGTTTTAAATGCCTGTGCATATATAAACAAGTGATGTTATTAAGCCTAGGGGCTCTGCCCGTGGATCCACTAAAATCTTTGCCATGGAAACTCCTCCTGCACACTCCAGGGCTCATCACTGTAGCACTAACTCCATTCAATCTGCATCTCTGAAAATGAGGTCTATCTCCCCACAGCTTCCTCCACTGAGCCTCCCCTATTCAACTCATCCCCTTAATCCTTTACATGAGAAGTTATCATCTGCCCCCTGATATCTCAAGATGTAATGTTGAAGTATATTCCTAAAATTGGCATTTTTTCAAAATGTGTCTTTGCCATGTGTCATAGGAATGCCAAGCAATGCGCTGAGCTTTCACATGCGTCGTCTCATTTAATTCATAACTGCCTTTGCAGGCACATTCCACATGCTTCTGTTTCCACGGTTAGGCTGAAGTTCTGTGAAGACAAAGTCAGAGTATAATTCATCTTTGCATCTTCAAAATGACCAAAATAGAAGTCAAATAATGTGTCATTACTACAATCATTATTACCATTGCTACTATTTCTATCCGCTGAGTCCTATAACACTGACGTGCTGGATGTCATGCTAATCATTTTTCATACATTAGCTCAGGTGGGCATGATTAGGAGCCTAGGACTCCAAGCAGTAAAGCTATTTTTGTTCTACAGAGTCACTAGTAACAGAATCAGAATTTAGATCCAAATCTGTCTGATTTAGAAACCAGTGCACTCAACCCTCACCCTTCCCTGCCCCAGTAGAACCTTGGACCATTTTGATCTAATGAACTGATCTCAGTTCACATGTATCTAGCGTGCCATTGCATAAAGATACGGCTTTTTCACACCGCGTGGAATGGTGTCTGCCTCATGACACCCCCACGTTATGAATGTTCTTTGTTCTCTGTGGAGGTAAGTCCAGACTGAACCATCTGCTTCGTGCTCTCTCTGAAGGCTTGTGGTTGAGGCAGAAGCTCAGTGAGCAAATGGATCCCTCCTTATACAAAGCAGTTCATGGTGGATTGAAATTCTTATTCACCTACCAATACTCCCTTCTCTGGTACACTTAAAGAAAGATGAAGACTTTACCTTTTTCATGTTTACATGGATGGAGCTAGAACGTATTCTTCTTAGCAAAGTATCTCAAGAATGGAAGAAAAAGTATCCAATGTACTCAGCCCTACTATGAAGCTAATTTATAGCTGTCCTATGAATGGTATAACCCAACTATAACACAAGAATATAGGAAAAGGGGCAAGGGTAGGGAGGGGTAAGGGGAGGGTGGGGCAGAGGGAGGGTAATTGGTGGGGCCACAACTATGGTGCATCTTAGAAGGGTACAGGCGAACCTTGCTAAATGCAGAATACAAATGTCTTCATTTAATCACTGAGAAATTGCCGGGAGGGCTATGTTAATCAGGTTGATGAAAATAGTTAAGATTGTATATGAAGCCAGCACATTGTACCCCTTGATTACACTATTGTACACAGCTATGATTTAATGATAAAGA
>CAUYRH010149019.1:0-18388 GCA_963574655.1 Perodicticus potto
TTTCTCTCCTTCATCCTGGGCTATAGTTGTGTTCTATCTTTCATAAGAAAGTATGAGTAAATATAAGTAGGTTTCATAGAAGGACTGAGTACATTGGATACTTTTTCTTCCATTCTTGAGACATTTTACTCAGGAGAATATTACAAAAAATGTAAGCGGGTCACTTGCTATTGTCAGTTTAACAATAATGAGGGACTGTATTGTTTAGATTTCTTTTCTTTCTCTTTCTCTGTTTGATTTTAGGAACAGCGTGTTGCTCTGTCACCCAGGTTGAAGTACAGTGGAATGAATGATCATAGCTCACTGCAGCCTCTAACTCTTGGGCTCAAGTGATCCTCCTACCTCGGCCTCTCTGTACCCAGCTGTACTGTCCACTTAGCATTCTAATGACCACTTCTTGCTCCTTCTTTCCCCCCTCACATCACAGGCCAGGAGGCAGTGTCATGGGCAGCCATTGGCATAAGTGTATTTTGAGGAACAACAGAACTGAGAAGCAACTGAATTCAGCCTCTCCTCCTTCACTGTTTGCACATCTATCCTTCTCTCTGTTGTCCTCTCTGGTTTGCCCTTTCTTCCCTCCTGAGGGTATCCCACTATGGGAGTCATCATTTCCCATCTCCCTGAGAACTGAGCTCTATTACATTTCCCTTTAAGTTAATAAGATCATGAGACTAGTTCTGGCCAATAGACTAGTGGTACAATCTGTCACTTCTCTGTGTAATCATTTAAGAGCAAGTGTGTGATTCTCCATGGAGGTTTTTTCCCCTTCCATAGTGAAGCAGTTGTTGAAATGGAGGTGACACAGATGGAGGACAGCTTTCTGGAAAACGACCCAGACTCAGAGAAATCTTTGCAGGAGTAAGAAATAAACTCTGTGCAGCTTGTTGTATGGTATCCTTACCACAGCATTACTGGCTCTGGTCTAACTACGGCCGCATCAAGGCCTGTCTGACCCAAGCAAGCTTGCATCTGATTTTGTTAATAATTACTGCATACATATGAATATTAGTCTGAAAGGAGAACAAATCCTGATTTTCATTTTTTAATTTTTGTTCAAACTCATGCATTTGCTCCTGTTTGACCCATTCTGGGAAGCTATGCTGACTTCTTTTGTTATTGATTTAAAGAAAAATGTCAAAACTTAATCGGAGGAAAAAATTTCCCTGGATCCCCTTTTTACTGACCAGATATATTTTTAAAGCTGCTTTTTTCCCACACATTCTCAGAGAATCCAGATGAATAACTTTTCTCTTACATTTCCCAGGGTCACGTTATTCTCTTAAAGCTCCTGTTACATGAGGTGCCAGGTAAATATAGAATGATATGTTATTTCAGGTTGTGTTCAAACAGCACAATTGATAATTTTCTAGTTAACTTGCTCTAAGCAAGAAGCCAAGTCCACTCATTTGGATATTTTAAATATGTAAATTGTTGATTACTACTTATTGTTCTTAAGGCATTTGTACTGCATCTACTGAATACTTGTCTCTGATAAAAAGTGAGTACAGATTGCAGGTGAGTGCTTGAATTTCAGGATGCCTTGGAGATATACCCAGAACTTTGGGCTTCATTCTGAAGACAACAATTTCCTTTTCATAGTCTCATAATATAACCTTTTCCCATTTGTTTGGAGCACATTCTGAGAGTCACTCTAATCACACTTACCAGGGTTAGATACACAAATAGAAACATTCTAGCTATAGGAGTGGAATAATGCTGATTGGCTAGGCTTGAGTCACATGTTTGCTTTGAACCAATCATCTAGGGCAGGAATCCACAAACCTCAGTCCCTGGGTGGGCTGCCTGTTTTTGTCAATAACATTCTTTGGAAGGTGACCATGCCCATTCCTTTAGAGTTCTGCTATGGCTGCCTTGGCGCTCCAACAGTAGAGCGGAGTTGCTGCAGCAGAGATCATATGACCTACAATGTCTAAAATATTTATTGTCCATCTGTTTACCTGAAAATGTTTGCCAACGCCACAGCCAGGGTTATATTGGTTTGCCGGGGCTGCCATAACAAAGAACCACAGACTGAGCAGAACAAATAAGAGAAATTGATTTTGTCACAGAAGCTGAGATCAAGGCATTGGCAGGGCTGTCTTCTTCCAAAGCTTCTTTCCTTGACTTGGAGAGAGCTGTCACCTCCCCATGTGGTTTCACTCTGTGTGTACCTCTGTCTTCATCTCTTTTTCTTATACAGACGCTAGTTGTTGGTGTAGGACCTTCCTTAGTGACCTCATTTTAAGTTAATTACCTTCTTAAAGACCTTATCTCCATATATAGTTACATTCCCAGATCCTAGGGGTTAGGACTTCAACATAGGAATTTTGGGGGACATAATTCAGCCTACAATAAGATTATGAGGTGTTTTTGGTCATGGCTGGGTCACATGTTCCCCTAGGGATGAGCGAGGGGAGGCAATTTTTAAGTAGAAACCAGGCTGTTTTCACTAAAATACAGCAGAATGGATTCTGGGTGGCAAAAGAAATTGTCCAGTGACTTTACTTTTGCTTTGGGCCCTCTAGAAGAGGAAAATGTGTGGGCTGACTAGAATGAACTCTGAAGAAAAAAGTCATGTTTGGCTATCGGGTGAAATGACCTGATGTCGAGATAGTAAATCAAATAGTATATTAGAGAGAAAAAAAATGTACATTATCTTCGAGTACAAAATAAACAACACCACCACAAACCATAAGCACAAAAACCTTTTGCACAACACAATTTTGAGCTATTGTCTGTGAAAACTCTGGTATTAAAGATCAAGGAAAAATAGAAAATGTATAAGATGAAGTGCTCAAAAATTGTGGGTTAACATTAATTACATGCAGTGTTTTATTTAAGGAGGAGTTAAACTTCAACCTTAAACTAGTGATATCAATAACAGGCATTTGTGGTTTGCTGTGTAATTAATGCATGTAATCTTTGCCAGGGCCAAAGGCCATGTTATAATAACTTAGCAAGAGTTCCTCTAATGGTAGACATGGAGGGGCATGCTGCCAAAAAAAGAAGAAAAATCAGGCAAAAGGTACAGTTCAGTATTTCTGGGAAAGGAATTTTTGGCTCCAAAAAGGAAAAACAAGAATGATTCAGATTCCTGTGGCTTGTTTTCTTTATAGTCTCTAAAAAGAAAATGAGCCAAATAAATTAGGGATGAGTTAGTGCAGTGATTCTCAAAGTATGGTCCCTGGAGCATCAGCGTCAGCCGTCCTGAGAGTGTGAGAGATGCAGATTCTCAGGCCTCACCTCTGAATTGCCACATCAGGGACTTTGAAGATGAGACCTAGAAATCTGTATTTTAACAAGCCCTCCAAGTGACTCTGATGTACACTACAGTTTGAGAACCACTGAGCTTGTGAATTCATTCACATTCAGAATAAAATCTTTAAACTAGGGATTCCTGTATCAGTTAGGACAAAATTAAGTGGCATGTAAAAAAAAAAAAAAAGAATAGTGGCTTAAATAAGATAGATGTTTATTTCTTTTATGCATAGCAGAAGTACCAAGAGGTAGAAACTTAGAACTTGTAGGGTAGCTTCCTAGTCACCAGAGATTCAGGCTCCTTACATATTTTTTTTTTACTCCACTAGAATGTAGGCTTTCATATTGGAAGTGCAGGTCCAGGTAGAAAGTAGTAGGCAAGGGAGAAGGAAAAAAAAAAGTACATCTCCTAGCTAGGTTAGCTTTCTTTAAGAAATCTCCTGGAAACTCTATCCAACAACTTTTACCTCTATAGCATTGATTAACTCCAGTGGTAAGTGAGGCCAGGAAATACTCCTGTAGCGGGTCACATTGCCCCATGAAATAAACTTGGGGTTCTTTTAGTAGAGAATGGAGGAAGTGAAAGTTAGTAGGTGACTTGCAATCTCTTCTATAGTTGTAAACTGATACAGCTTTAGGGCTTTGCAAGTTGGAGAGACAAAGGTGTGTTCAAGGTTGGGAGATCTTTCCTTTTAAGAAGATGGAGAATCTACCTCCTCTTTTCTCAGGGAGTTAGTAAAGATTTAAACTTCTTCTTTGGAGAAGAAGTCTTTGTAGTACTCGGGACTGCAGAACTGAGGTTGGGTAAGCCAGATGCATTAAGAGCAAGGAAGATAGCGCCTGAAATAGTTTGCTACATGTGGATTCATCATTTTAGATGGCCTTCTTTTGCAACTCAAAGGAAAGCCTTAGTAGTGAGGACTTTAAACTCTTATTTCCTATATTGATCTTTTTTTTCTTTGTCAATTGACCCAGCCCTTCTATAAAGAATGTCACAATATAGTACCTGTACACACTGTGGCAGTGGCCTTGGGAAGATTGAAGGACAGTGGAATACAAGAGGAGAAGTGTTTCAGAACAGACAGACTCAAGGGTGACCATCATGCACCCACGTACCAATGGCCAAAATGTGCAACACCTACCTTTTTAGATGGTACAGAGAAATAGCATAAAAAATAGCAATTAACTCCATCAAATCAGCTGGGAAGCATACACTTTTGCCTCAATATTTTTCTTTCCTTTCCCTGTCTGCTTCATGGATATGATATCTGGAGCTCTCATAGCTATTTTGTGTCCGTGAGGCAACATTGACGATGGAAGTCATATGCTAAGGATAGAAGAGTAGAAAAGTAGCAGAACCTTAATTTTGGCATGTACATGGACCTCTGAACTTGGCTCTGGATTTCTTTCATGTGTGAGAAAAATAAACTTTTAGTTTGCATAAGGCACTGTCATCTTCTAGGGATTTGTCACTAGCTAATGAATGTAATTCCTAACTGATGCAGAGACATCTTTTGCTATTTAAAACCAAGATATGCATATAGACAAAAGTAACCACTAATCACTGTTTTAATTGGTGTGAAAAATTGCAGTGTTTTATTTAAGGAAGAATTAAACTTCAGCATTAAACTAGTGATATCAATAACAGGCATTTGTAGTTTGCTGTGAAGACAGTCCAGCTTCTACAGCCCAGCAGGATCAGTGCTGTCTGATTTACTGGTTGTTTGGGAGGAGCCTTGCAAACTTGGGTGAGACTAATAACACTCATGCCGCATTTAATGCATACAGTAAGATGATTTCTTTAAAAAATGGTACATATCAGTGTACAATGTAGGCCTCTGGAGCACCTTGAGCAGAAATGTACAAGAAACTGACTCTGGGAATAAAAATGTGATGGGAGAACACACTGTATGTATCCAAGCACTGTGAGCCCCTTCATTCTGTCCATGTGGACTCAGATTGCAACACTGGGTTTAGAGGGGTGAGTGGATTCCATTTCTATCTTGGTAAAGTGCATATTATTCATTGTTAACCCCATCAATGTTGCCTCCAATACTGACTAGGCCAGGGAAAAAATGGTTCTTGAGGTATATGTAAAATTCTTAATCTTTTTATGTATAAAACACAGATATAAATATTGTCCAAAGACTATATGCAGTACTTCTGTGGTATTAGCAAAAAAATACTAAAAAAGGCAGATTAGAGGGTAATCATGCAACCAATATTGATGAAGCACTGGTGTGTCTCTTGTGCGGTAGGTCACATTACTCTGGGTCTCCTGTGTGGTAGGTCACATTACTCTGGTGTTATCTTGTGTGGTAGGTCACATTACTCTGGTATATCTCTTGTGTGGTAGGTTACGTTACTCTGGTGTGTCTCTTGTGTGGTAGGTCACATTACTCTGGCGTTATCTTGTGTGGTAGGTCACATTTCTCTGGTGTGTCTCTTGTGTTGTATGTCACATTACTCTGGCATTATCTTGTGTGGTAGGTCACATTACTCTGGGGTTATCTTGTGTGGTAGGTCACATGACTGTGGTGTGTCTCTTGTGTGGTAGGTCATGTTACTCTGGTGTGTCTCTCGTGTGGTAGGTCATGTTACTCTGGCATTATCTTGTGTGGTAGGTCACATTACTCTGGTGTGTCTCTTGTGTGATAGGTCACATGACTGTGGTGTGTCTCTTGTGTGGTAGGTCATGTTACTCTGGTGTGTCTCTTGTGTGGTAGGTCACATTACTCTGGTGTGTCTCTTGTGTGGTAGGTCACATTTCTCTGGTGTGTCTCTTGTGTGGTAGGTCACATTTCTCTGGTGTGTCTCTTGTGTGGTAGGTCACGTTACTCTGGTGTGTCTCTTGTGTGGTAGGTCACATTATTCTGGTGTTATCTTGTGTGGTGGGTGATGTCACTCTGGTCTGTCTTTTGTAGGGTAGGTTACATTTTGGTCCCAGTTCTCTACCCTCTGACTTCATTTCTTTACTTTGAGTTCAGCCACATCATTTGCTTTGGCCAACGGAGCATTAGGGCTTGTGATATGAACAGAGGCTTGCAATGTGCTTGTAGAGTTAGACTTGTCCTCCTGTGTTCTAGTGACCATGAAACCACTGTTCTTTTATGAGGCATTTGTTATGCAGCAGTACAATGACAATGACTGACTGAAACATCTGGGGCTTCCTCATAGTGGAGCCCTGATCTCTCAAATGATCAGCTCTGGCCTTTGAAATCTGGTGCACGTTGTAACAGAATTAACCACATTCTTCTTTAAACTCAATGGAATCGTCATCTCAGATATACAACCTGCCTGGCAGTATTCTAGCCTCTGTTTCTAGCTGTGGTCTGGATTCTATTTGTGGTTGTCACTAATCAGCTTGAAGAAGACCATAATTTCCTCAGGATGTCTTCATGCTTCCTGGATTTTCCTGGCTTCTTACTTATCTTTGGACGTTTCAACTCCTGCTTTGTTCTAGCATTCCTTTGAAAGCATTATTTAGTTGTGTTTTTGTCTCATTCTTTCTAAAAGTCTGAACTGCGATGGCTTTCTGGGTTGGTGTGGGAATGTATGGCCTTTGGGCTTATGAGGCCATGCAGTAATGCTGGTTAAATATGAGTTTTTACTTTCATTAATTGAGGATTATTTGGTGTGATCTCTTTCTTTACTTGCTGTGAGCAGGATGCCAAGTGAAGATGCAATGCTTCCTCCTCTACGTCTGCTTTCAGATGTGTGCAAATAGCCAGAGACTTGGCTCAGTGGAGACAAAACAGTTCTGCTTCAGATGTTATTGATGTCACACAGACACATCCGTATTTCAACACCTTTGAAGAGTTAATTTTAAGAAATTTTTCAAAGAAATTGCTGATACATTGGTTTATAAGAGGAGTTACTATTTATCACAAAATTTTATGGCCTTAAAATATTTTGTGTGCAGTGAAAAATATCATTAAAATACATTATACTTGAAAAATACAATCAGTTAGTAGTCAAATCAACAAACGTGTTTAAATCCTAGCCAATAAAACACAAGATGTATGATGTATTGATTTTGCACTTCCGCCTAACGCATGATTATAACATAAAAGAAAATTCTAAATTAAATTTAAATCACAGTAACTATGAATTATGACTGGTTTGTGCCATGGTAATGAACGTGGGAGTAATAGAAGGAAAGAATGGCATTTGCATAGCACCAATACGTTTTAAAGATAGAAATATAATAACACAAATAAGCTCCATCTTCCTGAAATTTTTATATTAAGTAGTGTTTTTTTCATTTCCTAAACGTTTCTCTTGCAATGAGGTGTTAGAGAACCTCATTTGTTTTTGATGTCGTTAGACTGTAGCTCTATATCCTGCATATAAGAATTCCCTTAGTTTCCCAGCCTGCAGTCTCACTACTGTCTCTTACTATTCAGTATGGCTACCACTTGCCTCATCTAGGAGATGGTAGAAACGCAGAATTGTAGGCCTGCCCCAGACTTAATGTACCAGAATTTGTATTTTATTTATTGAGACAGAGTTTCATTTTGTCACGCTCAGTAGAGTACCATGGCATCACAGCTTACAGCAACCTCCAACTCTTGGGCTCAAGTGATTCTCTTGCCTCAGCCTCCCGAGTAGTTGGGGCTATAGTCATCCATCACAATGCCTGGCTGTTTTTAGAGACGGGGCTGTCGCTCTTGCTCAGGCTGGTCTCAAACCCGTGAGCTAAAGAGATCGACCTGCCTCAGTCTCCCAGAACGCTGGGATTATAGGCGTGAGCTACTGTGCCTAGTCCAGAATCTGCCTTTTAACATAACTTTTGGTGATTCATGTGCACATTAAGTGAGAAGCCCTGGAATTTATTTTTACTTTGGTTGCTAAAACTAGGGCATCAAGCTACATCATCCTTTAGAAGGCATTGTTCCTTCCATGCTTCTGGGTACACTCCTTCTTATATAAGGATAATATTTAAACATTTTTTTAAATTAAAAAATTGATAGATAACATTGTGTGAATTTATGAAATACAACGTGATGTTTTGAAGTATATATACATCATGGAGTTGTGGAATCTAGCTAACTAACAAATGTATTACCTTACTTAGTAATCATTTTTGTGATGAGAGCCCTTAACATCCACTGTCTATATTTTTCCAGAATATAATAGAACATCATTAACTGTAGTCACCCTGCTGTACCATAGATCTCTTGAATGTATTCCTCCTACCTAACTGTAATTATGTATCCTTTGACCAACACCATTCAGGTACACTGAAACACATGCTCAGTCACATCTCTTGATTTGCATGGGGCCCTGAACAGTGAGGGAGAGAACTTAGAGTTGGTCCTCAGTTCTTTGAAGGAAGTCTGCCAGGTAGGAGAGGAAATGGCTTCCTGACTGCAAAGTACTGCACTTGTTGTAGAAGAAAAGTCTGTCTGAGGAGGGTGGGGTTGATGAAAGTTGAGTGTGGGGCACAGAGAGTCCTACTACAGTTGCCATGTGGGACTGGGATAATCCTCAGGGGACCCAGCCTCCCCAGCAATGTCTGCTGTTCTGAGCCATGGGTAGGAGTGGGGGTGGTGGGCAGGGGAGATACACAGCATATCTGGGCGCTCAGGTGCTCTTAAAGGGCTGAATTTGAGACACAGGTCTGTACTTGAGTATTTGGGTGCAAGACACCATGGAATAAGACTTATAAAATATCCCATTTATTATGCTTCTACTGTCTACCAGGCATCACTCTAGATGTCTTAGGTACATCATCTCATTCAATTGGAATCCTTCTGAGAGGTAGTTCTTACTATTATGTTAAAAATGAGTCAGCGGAAGCTCAGAGAGGCAATGCAGTTGTTCAAGAGTAGCTGGCACACATGTGGTAGAGTGGGGTTTGAATCTTGGACTTTCTGACTCCAAAGCCAGTCTCTTCATATGCCGTGACACATGAAGTCACTTAGTGTGCTGGGAGAGTGGGCTTCAGGGTTCATAGTTAATTTAAGGTTGCCTAACGCACAGGACAGTGATCAAGAGGGAAGTGCTGGCCACATTGGTGAGGGACGTGGTGTGGTGTCTCCTTCCTCTGTCCCCACAGACCTGGGCTTTGTCTCTTTTGTATATTGTTTGGACCTGAAAGTTGAAGGGGGCCTTCTGAATGGACTCCCTAGATTTTATGCGGGCTGGATGTATGAGCCATACCAGTTCCATCAAGCTGCAAGCCACTGGAAGGAGAGCTGCTGCTGCTTTTTCTCTTTAATTCATGATGCAGAAGGAGAAATGGGAAGTGGGAAGAGGGCCACTGTGCATGGCCATGGAAGAGACAGAAGAAGGGTCCAGCCAGTTCTCGCCTATATCACAGTGTCCTGCCAACCAGCAAAATGTGCCCCACTGGCTGTCTCATGCTGTTACCAATCTGATCAGCACATCTTCCTCCCAAGGAGCATGGCATGAAGGGAAAGAATGAATTGTTAGGAAGTGAGTCAAACGTTCTATGTTCACCATCTCTGATTAGTAAGAGAGGTAGCTAAAGAAATTAAAGACATTTTCTACCCTGGGAGATGTTGGTTCTTTTTGGAAAGCAGGCTGTGCTGGGGTGCTGAACCAGCTAGGGCGAGCTTGTGAGAGAATACTGCCCACATCTCTTCCCAACTCTGCTCAATGATGTCAGCTTGATATATAGGTCATGGTGGGAGTATTTACACCATAGAAATTGGCAAATGCTACACACCAGAACTTTTTGAGAGGCTGTTGTTAAACATTCACCAGCACATCTTTAAAACAGTCATATAAAAACATGAAAGATCCTCAGAGCAGAGCCATGGAATTCATCAATAACTTACATCTAATATTTGTTAAATCCACTTACAACCCATATGAAGCAAGAGACATCTCTGTAATAGATTTCCAATCTTAGGAGACTGATCTTGTTTCTTCAAAAATAATACCAGTGAATCCAGAGTTTGCAGAAAAAGAAATTGATGTGGATGAGGAGGGAAGGATTGGAATGGTGGTTATTGAGCCTGAGCCTGTGTCAGCACCCCTGCGTGGCTGCACTGGGATCAGAATCAGTAGCTTGGGGGTGGGGCCCTAGAGTTTGCATCTCTAACATGTTCTCTGATTCTAACGCTGCTGGCCTGGGGACCACACATCACACTTTGAGAACTGCATTAGAGTCAGGGACCAATCCTGAAGCAAGTCAGTAAGAAATGCGAGTGAGTCCAGGGTTAGAAAGAGGGAGTGACACAGAGGCAAACGAAACAGCAAAGGAAGCACACCAGTTATTATGCACCTGTGATGCACTGGGCACCAAGTATAATGCATTTTCCATCTCCTGTTTCCTTTAACATTCTCTCTCTTTAGTAAATGCATTTTTAGTGATGATGTCATGGTAAAAAATAAGCACAGCATTCTGGAGGAATGACCAGTTTCTCCCCAGGAAAGGAGAACTGAAAGGCAAGGTAGCAGAGATAAGGAAGCAGGAATTATTTTTTTTTTTAATTTCTGAGTTTGGGTAATTATGTCAAAATCTGTTTGAGATGGGCAAAATGCAGGGTGGAAACTGAATAAATTTGCTCTGTCTTGAAAGTCAGCCAAAGGAAGGGTTCCAATTTCTCAGTGCCCGCCTTGTCCCAGGGTTCTCATTCCCCTGCTTTGCAGGTGCCAAGGAAAAGAAGAGAGGAATGAGGGGGGTGCTGCTGTTGCTGCCATGCTGGTGGGCACCATCTCCAGTCACCACTGCACTCGTGCTTTGTGCTGTTGCTTTTAATTTCCTCGGCACTGTGATTGTAAATGAAAAGCATATTGCAGCACATCCAATTACAGCCAGATTCCCATCCCCCCCAGGACTCATTGAAGAGAAAAAGATATATTTATGGCTGTGAGAAGCCATTAATCTCTGCACTTATGGCTCCGCACACAGTTCTATAACAGCTGCAAGATTGGGCTTTCTCTCGCGCTCTTTCCTCCAGTGAAGCACTTCATCAAGTCTCAGCTGGGCATTTTATTATAAATTAGATCCTGAAATATTGGTTTCATAACCACCTTGGTTAGGATCCACTGAATACTATTTCTTCTTTGGTCTTGTACCCTGGGATCATTCATCCTTTCTAGTGGGATATCTCATTTGCACAAAAGCCCTCTTTGGCAAAAGTAGTATTTGTTGGGGGAAAAGCAGTGAGGAGGCTTAACTATTAAGACCTTGGAAAATGAGAAAATGAAGCACTTTGTGGTTTTGGCTTCATGGCTGATTGCTGTTCTGGAATTATTAGGAAACAACTACAAGTCACTTTCCTCTTCGTTTTTATCTAGGCTGTGTCTTCTATACTCTTCCTGCTGCTTAATAAATACGTTAAGGGCTATACTAGTTATCTTTTGCTATTGAGCACTATTACTATGAGTTTAGCAGCTTAAAACAACTCACATTTATTATCTCACAGTTTTCTGGGTCTGGAGTCCAGACATGGTGTAGTTGGGTCTGTCCTTGGTAAGGCTGGAATTGAGGTGTCGGTTGGGGCTGTGGTTTTATCTGAGGCTAGACTGGGGAAGGGTCCGTTTCAAAGTTCATGTGGTTATTGGCAGAATTCAATTGCTTGCTAAGGGACTAAGGGCTTCCTATTCTTGTCTTCAGTTCCCAGAGACCACTTGCAGATGCTTTCAATGTGTTTCCCAATATGAGCACTTGTTTCTTCTAAGCCAACAAAAAAGAGACAGAGGCAGATGGGTGCTGCAATCTCACATAATATAAGCATCTAATCAGGCATCTCCCCTCACTTTGGCAGTGTTCTATTGATTAGAAGCAACTCATAGGTCATATAAGGGTGTGATTACCAAAAGGTAGGAATGATTGGGGCAAATCCTGAGGATTAGTCTTCCATAATGACACTAATTGATAATAATGATAATTTAGGAAACAGCTATAATTACTATTATTATTTGGTACCCAAGTCACATAATAACATTCTAAGTGTGTATTATTATTATTATCTGTCTCACTGTAACCATTAAGAAAACCAAGGAGGTCAAAGGAGTAGAGCGCCAGCCCCATATGCTGGAGGTGGCGGGTTCAAACCCAGCCCCAGCCAAAAATGCGCAAACAAAAAAAAGAAAACCAAGGAGGGTAAGGGACTTGGCTAAATCCACACATCTTTTAAGTCAGGGATTACAACTCGAAAGCCTGTAGGGGCCAGGCAAGAAAAGTCCGTGCAGGAAGTGGGACAGATAAGTCTCTAATTAACTGGAGAGTGGCTGACACGCCTTAAGGAAGCAGATTATTGTCATTCTTCAGATTTCAGTTAAAACTCTCAAATTTTTAAAAAGTTGGCAATTTAAAAAGAAAATAAGAAGGTCCTGTCAGGAAAAATAAATTAAGACAGAACAAAAATCCAACACTTGCAGGTGAAATTCATTTTATGGGCTACTAGTTGACGATTTATGTGTTCCATTTGAATTAGGGTTATTGACCCATATTTATCCTATTTGTCAGGAGCTTTTGGTGGTGAATGACAGAGACCCATTTGACATAGCTTAATAGGACAAAAAGAAAAGAAAAATTTATTCACTCCTGTTATTGAAAGGGTACAGTTGGATCCAGGGGCTCAGACACTGTCATCAAGAATTTTCTCTCCAAATAATGCAATTCAAAATTGGCAAAAGGCCAGGCAAGGGGGGGGGTGTACCTGTAATCCCAGCTACTTGGGAGGCTGAGGCAGGAGAATCACTTGAGCTAGGAATTTGAGGCTTCTGTGAACTAAGATTGTACCAATCTACTCAAAACAATGATGAAATACAACTTTACAACCACTAAGATGGTAATAATAATGATGATGGTGAAAATATGATATTAACATATATTATAATTAATGCATTGATTTAATATGGATGATGAGGATAGTAATAAAACCAGAAAATAAGTCTTGGTGAGACTGTGGAGAAATCGGAATCTTTGTACATTGCTGGTAAGAATGTAAATCGGTACGGCAGTCGTGGAAAACAGACCTATGGTTTCTCAGAAATGTAAACAGAATCATCACAAGAACTGCAAATTCTATTCCCAGTCATATAACCCCAAGAGTTGAAGGCAGGGACTCATATAGCTTCTTATTAAGGATAAGCCAATGTTCATAGCTAAAAGGTGGAAATGACCTAAAGGAGAGGGGATAAACATGATATATTATACCCATACAATAAATAAGTAGTAATTATTAGTGTAGGAGGTAATTTCATTGTAATAATTTAGCTATTATAACTTCAGCCATCAGAAGAAATAAAGTCCTGAGGTATACTACAGCATAGATGGTCCTTGAAAACACCACAGTAAGTAAAATAAGGTCAGGCATCAAAGGATAAATGTTGTAGGATTCTACGTATATAAAATATCTAGAATAGGCAAATGCATGGAGACAGGAAGCAGATGAAGGGATTCTAGGGACTGATGCGGGGAGAGTGGGGAGTTACTGTGTAATGTGTAGTAGGTTTTCTTTGGGGGAGTGATAAAAGAGTAATGGAATTGGATAGTGGTGATGGCACCACAACATTGTGAATATACTCAATACCACTGAATTATATATACTTTAACATGGTAAATTTTACGATATGTGTGTTTTACTACAGTAAAAACAGAATGTGGCTCGCTCTCTGTACTTGGCTTCTGTCTTGGCCTCACTCAGTCACGTCTCTTCCGCTGGGGGCAATGTGACTCTCAGCAGACTTCAGCCCACATCCTCTTCTTCTGGTGACGTCAGTGGGAGAAGTGATTTCCCAGCAAGTGTGTTGGAGCTGCTTCTCTCTGGCTTGGAGTGGCTGGCCTTGCTTCAGTCTGCACATCCCGGCCAGCATGAGGTGCTATTCCAGTAGAGTCACATCCTGCTTAATTGAGGGATGAGCACCATTTTATGACAGCAACCCACATTCCCTGGGGAGGGAGGGGTTGACTCGAGTTTACCATATGGTCAGACAAGGGAAGCAATTTTCAAGGATAAGGGAAATCATGGACGTGGTTGTTTCCAAGAGTTCATTGCATGTGGGTTTTGGTGACCATTTGAGAAGGATTGTGTGTATCATGTTAATAACTGGTCTGTCCTTCACTTATAGGTGAACACACATAAAAGACTAGAGCTAAGGCTCAATATTGCTCATCCAAGTGTCCTTTTTATGTCCCTATTTCTAAATAATATTCATATGATGACTGTTTTACTTTTTGATTTGAAACTGTCACTAATTTCTTAGTATTATCATTGAGAATCAGATCTCTTAAACAATTTTGTTATCCTTCCTTCCAAGATAGCTATTTTTAGATTTTTAAAATTAACTCAATAGTCAAGCTTTATGTAATGATTATTATGTAAAATCATTCACAGATGAGTTACATTTGTGTGGCTGTATTCCCCACCTACCCTCCCCAGCTCCCATAAAAAAATCTTTTTCTTTATAATTTATTTAATTAATTAATTTATTTTTGTGGTTTGGCCGGGGCTGAGTTTGAATCCGCCACCCTCGGTATATGGGGCCGGTGCTTTACCCACTGAGCCACAGGCACCGCCCCTTAATTTTTTTTTTTTTTTTTTTGAGATAGAGTCTCACTTTGTCATCCCCTGGTAGAGTGCCATGGCATCATAGCTCACAGCAACCTCAGATACGTAGGTTTAAGTGATTCTCTTGCCTCAGCCTCCCAAGTAGCTGGGACTACAGGTATTGGCCACAACTCCTGACTATTTTTAGGGACAGGGTCTCACTCTAGCTCAGGTGGTCTCGAACTTGTGAGCTCAGGTGGTCCACCTGCCTCAGCCTCCTAGAGTGCTGGGATTACAGATGAGAGCCACTTCTCCTGGCCTCATAAAGAAATCTTAGTGGGATTTAGGGTAGTGCCCCCCAGCCGAAGGGTTGGTGCAAGCCCTGCATAGCTCCTAGGGCCACAGTCTTCTTGAAGTTCAGGCTTCTGCTCCCAGGGAAACTGTGTGCATCAAATCAGAGTATTCATATGGGGTTGAGAGATCCCAACAAATACTTCCATTTCCCCACTCTCTCTCTCAAAAGGAAAGTCTCCGGGGGCCCACAGTGAGCTCAGCAGGACCCACTTCAGGAAGGAGGCTGCTGGCTGTCTCCCCTCATCTCCTCAGAGAGACTCTAATAAGGGTTTATTTACTCAAGGACTCGAGGTCGGCAGCTTTGCCAACTCTTACTACACCTTCATTCTTCCTGCCTCCCCTGTGTCTCTCAAACCATCCAGGTTTGTGCTGTTGGACAGACTTTCCTGACCATTGGGGAACCTTCTGCCTCTTGAAGAATAACCCCTTTCCAATGGAGCAGCTAATGGGGGACTAATCACAGTTATGCTTTCAGAACTGGCAGGTGGGAAACGCAGGAAGGGGCCCTGGGAAGAAGGAGGGAGATGCTGAGAGGTCAGACTAGGGGACAAGATAGGATGAAGCTTAATTTCCTCATTCTGTCCTGGCTGCTAGGACCCATCCTCCTTTGTAGCTACTGCCCCAGGGGCACTAAATTAAGACACAACCATCCACTCAATTGAGAAAATAAGTGATTGGTCTGTTTATACGACCTGGACCTTTTTTTTGGTCACATTTTGAGCCCAAAAAGCTCACTGAGATATGCATAGTTTACGAAGATAGGTCTACAATTTCTAAAGCCCTGACAAGACCATTTTGCAAGCCCCCAGATGTCCATACACATCTTCTTCCTCCACCAATGAGAAATAGGAGTAAGAACAACAAAGACACATTTCCTGATAAATATTGCTGTGACCAACACCTGCTGGGAGGCATCTCCGGCTTGGGGACGTGGGGAAGATAACACATCAGGGGGAGCCTAACTGGGAGTGCACAACCCAGATCTTGGGATGTGGAATGGAGATCAGAGGGTTAGGTCCTGCCCTGTGAATCTCCCATCATATAAGATTGGACAATTATGCTCTTGAACTCATTCTAGAAAAAATGCTACATACCTCATTGCTGAATATCACTACGGTTACCTGGTGGTCAAGGAGTGTACTTCAGAGGTGACCATAGGGGTTTTCAGCAATGAGGTATATAGTGCTTTTATTTTTGTAGTTTTTTGGCTGGGGCTGGGTTTGAACCTGCCACCCTTGGCATATAGGGTCAGCACCCTACTCCTTGAGCCACAGGTGCTGCCCGGTATATAGGGCTTTTTCTAGGATGAGTTCATGAGCTTAATTGTCTGACCTCATTTGCAGCATTTTCAACGTATTATTGAAAAAAAATTGATCCCCAGCTGCCTTTCTGAGATCATCAGCACCTGTGTCAGTAGAAGCAGGTAGTTGTTAAGTGGCAAAGTAGTGTCAGTCGTAGGAAAGCCTGACCCTGAGCTCATGGAATCAAGCAGGGAAAGCCCCTCCCTGCTCTGGGGGATCCCCACACCTCAACACAGCGCTCATGAAATGCCCTGGGCCATACCTCACTCAAGACGGGCCTTCAAAAAGATTTTAGAAGTTCTAAATTACAATAGCTTCCAGAATCTTCTGTTAGTTTTCCACCTTTCCTGATATAACCCTAAAGTTTCTTATTCACATATGGCTGGGGGTTGTGCTGTGAGGGAAAGGTAGAGGACACTTATTAGGAGAGACCCTAATTTTAGGTCTGTGTAATCTGGTATTTTAAATAAACCTTGAACAAGACCCTTTGTAACCCTTGACAAAGCTTCAGAAGTTCTAACTCTAGGTTTTTATGCATCACTGTATCAAGTGCAGATTTGTTTTGCCCTGCAATCTTTTATGTGAGGCTTTTGTCCTCAGCCTGTCAAGATGGCTGCTGTACTTCCAGATGTTATTTCTACAATCCAGGCAGGAAGAAGGGAAAAGGATAAGGAGTGATGGGCAAAAGCACTGTCTCCTTGAGAATTTTTGCCTGGGGAAGGAGCACCTTCCCTAGGGACATTCATCTTAATTCATTGGCCTGAACTGTATCCCACAGCCATCCCAGCTCTAAAAGAGTCTGAGGCGAGTATTGTTAGTTCTCCAGCATATCACCTGCGGGGTTATTTACCAGGAATTAGGTCCAAGTTCTGGACACAGCTTTTTTTAACTAAGGTTTTCTTACTCAGGAACCTTTTACACTATTGGTGGGACTGCAGACTAATAAACCTCTTTGGAAAGAAGTATGGCCAATCCACATAGAACTCAAATTATGCGGGCTTGGCATGCAATCCCATTACTAGGCACTTACCCAGAAAAGAAAAAAAATTATTTTACCATAAGGACGTTTGCACTGGATTATTTATTGCAGCTCAGTTCACAATTGCCAAGAGGTGGAAATAACATAAATGTCCACCAACCCGGGAATGGATGCACAAACTGCGGTATATGTATGTCATGGAATACTATGCAACCATAAATATAGATGGAGATGTCACATCTTTTGTATTAACCTGGATAGAGTTGAAATACATTCTTCTTGGTAAAGTATCACAAGAATGGAAAAGCAAGTATCCAATGTACTCAATTCTAATATGAAGCCAGTAGAAGATCTAATACACTCCCACACAAGAGAAAAACTCAATTCAAGTTAGGGGAGGAAGAAGGAAGGTGAAGGAAGGAGGGAAGGGGGTTGGGGTGCTCCCACTTAGTGGGCACAATATAAGGGTATAGGGCACATATTTTGGGTGCAGGACATAACTACAAGAGAAACGCTACCAAACATTGTAGCCTAGTTGTTTGTACCCTCACATTAATCTGTAATTAAAAACAAAAAACCAAACAAACCCCGCAAGCCCCCAAAGTTTTCTTATTCACTTACTTGGAAAGACACCTGGCCATTGTCAAGCTGCCTGGGAGACCTTGAAGAGCTTGGAAGACACGTAACAGATTTTAAATTTCCTAATTTTCACTATTTTAATTTTAGCTCTCCATAGAAATGTTAATATTATTCTTCAGTCTGATAAACACTGAATACACAAAAGTTATGTGCCAGGCATTGTGGTAGGTACTGGGGATATTAAGACGATGATGGTGGTGATGACAGTGATAATGATGGTGGCAGTGATTAGGATGTCGATGACTAATATTTATTGAGCATTTATCTTGTGCCAGGCACTACTCTCAGTACTTTACTCACAGTAGTTATTGGCCTTCTCCCAACGACTCTAAGGGGTAGAAATTATTCCCCACTCAAATTTATTTATTTATTTGTTTTTTGAG
>CAUYRH010149021.1:0-27043 GCA_963574655.1 Perodicticus potto
TGTCCAGCCTTTTTGGCTATTGGAGCCTCTGGTGGGCGTTGGAGGTCATCCAGCCCACTGGCTCTTCAGCTGGCTGCCGCAGCACCCACACCACCAAGGAGGAGGTGGCAGGTCCGTCAGCTCCGCTGAGCTGGCTAGGGCACCAGATGTCCTGCATCAATTCTCCTCTCCGAGTAGAAGCCCTAACTGCTGTTAGGGAAAAGAGGCGAAGACTCGATCTAACTGCTTCCTGCTGAATCGGGTGATGATAGAAGGGGGCAGTTAGGGTTTCTCCGGAGGGAGAGTGATACAGGGGTTCATGGACCATCTTTATTGTGTGTGGCTTGATGACCTTTCTGGAAAACATAAATCTGGTTAGTGTAATCAGTAATACTATTCTGTACTTTTTATCATACTTTTGTTTTAGCTGAATTCTCAGTATAACATTGAACAGTAATAATTATCGATATCTTATCTTGTTTCTTGCCTCAATGGGATTTATTTTAAAGATTTGTCATTAAGTATGATATTTGCTCTATGATAGATACTATGTCATTGCTAATTTTATATTGTCAAATGTAACGCTAGTATAGAAGTTTTGAATTATGTTAGAACATTTATGATTTTTATTTCAAAGTCAGAAATAATGTGTTATTTCTTTTAAAATAGATAACGACAGATATATTGATCTTGCCACAAATATTGGACTGTTAATTTTCCCACAATTTATGGTATCCAGATAATGCCAAATAAATGTTGGAATTTGCATGATCATAGGTAAAAGGGCTATCATATATTGCTACATCAATTGGAAAACAAGCAAAATACTCTTGTTAATGATAAGATACAGATTGATACCAAATTAATATATTCAGTAAAATGAAAAAGTTGCTTATAACTTTCTTGCCAAAATTTTAGGTGATAAGATTAGATTATATGTGTAAGCAAAATCTCTGAAGGTAGACTTCTGCTTCTCCTTTATGAAACCATTTATTCAAATTGCAAGTTAGCTGAAATTTCCTAAATGAGAATAATTCATAATAATTGTCATTTTCCTTACTTGTATAATTAGGCTACCTCTATTTCCTATGAGACAATGTTTTTGTTTTCTTTAAAATAGATTGTTTTCTGAAAGCAAAGATTGTTTGGCAGTGCATTTAAACCAATTTCATTGAGATGAGCTATGTCTAAGCTTGCATGGCCTTCTGCCTACCCTGCTAGAGAAAATGCTTTCAGGAAGGCTCTCATGCATATGTAATGAGTAACAAAGTGGAACTTCTCTTCTCAACATATATTTGGCATTTCTCTTATTTCCTAGAGAAGAAAGTTTGTAACCCAACATCCATAAGCTTTTTGTAGCAGAACTTAAGCACAATTTTCATGTTGATTTATTAGTTTTAGAGATCTCTAAAAGCTGTAAGAAACTTGAAATAGACTTATAGGGCTTTCCTGAAGCTTCAGAAATGTCTTTTAAAACCAATCCTAAAGACATAGCATACTGCTGCAGCTGCGCTGGCCGCCATGGTAAGTCGTCATGGACTCTCCATGGGATGAGCTGGCTCTAGCCTTCTCCTGAGCATCCGTGTGCACCTGTGTTGACATCGCCCCCTATCTAGTGTCTGTGATGGCTCTAAAGCATCAGGTGGGAAAAGTGGGACAAAAGAATCCTATTTCAGTCTGGTCTTACTGCTATACTCCACTGCTTTGATAGATAAATTTGATCCTGTACACTGCATCAGAGCCTCCATTGAGGTTTCTTACAAATCACGTTAATATATTACTGGTATCTTCAGTCTGCTGCATTATATATTTTTGCCTGTAAAACCTAGTTTCCCAGGGCTATTCACAGTTTTTAAATTTTATTTTTTAGGAAGGGCTATTCATTTTTTATCTGTTTAACTCCTGGATGCAGAAATGAAGGAAGTGACCAAAAACTTGGCAGATAGTGCAGGTGATACCATTATCACAAATTTTGACAGGTTGGTGAAAGGAGATTGAAAACTAGAAGGTCATAAATAGCCACAGATGTCCTACCTTTTTGAAACTCTACTGGGGTCAGTTATCTTTGCTTTCCAGCACACCAAGCATCTGGCAGTATCAAAGCATTATCTTATGTTCCTTTATGCCATCTTTATTATGGCCATAAAGGTAACCATGGTGATTATCTAGACTTTTATGACTTTTGCTGCTTTTAAAAATTGGGTCTTATTTTGAATTCGTTTTGATAATTTCAGTCTTTTAATTCATGCACTTATTTAATTTATTTTAAATTTCAGAATAATATGAGGACACACGAGATTGGGTTACATTATTTGCATTTGTAAGGTAAAGTCCCAGTTGTAGTGTTTCCTTCACACAGGAAGGTGCCGTATACCTGTGCATTGTTCCTTTTGGGTGGGAACTTGCTGAACCCTCTCCTCCTCCTCCCCTTTCTTTAATTTAATTGAGTTTTTCTTTCAAGTGAGCAGGTAGTTGGTACTCTACTAGTTTCAAGTTAGCATTGAGTACATGCATTGTTTGTTTTTCTTTCTTTTCTTGAGACAGAGTCTCACTTTGTACCTTAGGTAGAATGCCATGGCATCATGCTTGTTTTTCCATTCCTGTGATACATCATGTGACACACTACTTAGGAGAGTGTTCTCCAAATCCATCCATATTGCTACAAAAGACCCACAATCTCCATCTTTTGTATGGCTGAATAGTATGCCATGATTCCATGGTATACATATACAACTGTTCATTAATCCATTCCTATGTTGAAGGGTGTTTGAGTTGTTTCTACATTGTTGTAAGTGTGAATTTGGCTACTATAAACATTTGAATGCAAATGCCCTTATGGTAAAATGACTTTTGTCCTACTAATGGAACTGCAGGATCAAAGGGAAGGTCTACTTTTAGTTCATTGAGGATTCTGCATACTTCTTCCTTAAAGGTCATATTAATTTGCAGTCCCACTAACAGTGCATGATGTTCCCTTCTCTCCACATCCACACCAGCAGTTGTTGCTTTGGGACCTTGTGATGTGTGTCTTTCTCAGTGGGGTTAGGTGATATTTCACAGTTGTTTTTATTTTATTTTATTATTTATTGAGACAGAGTCTCACTCTATTACCCTGGGTAGAGTGCTGTGGTGTCCTAGCTCACAGAAACCTCAAACTCTTAGGCTCAAGTGATCCTCTTGCCTCAGTCTCCCAAGTAGCTGGGATTACTGGCATCTGCCACAATGCCCAGCTCAAAGCGGTTTTGATTTGCATTTCTCTGATAATTAAAGACAATAGCATTTCTTCATGTGTGTATTGGTCATTCACAAAAAAAGATTCTGTTCATGCCTTTTGCCCAGTTTTGATGGAGTTGTTGCTCTTTTTTTGTTCATTTGGTTGACTTCACTTTTGATTTTTTTGAGGGTACATTGAGTCAGATGCTATGTGGCTGGCAATAGCAGTGTTCATCATGTAAAATGAAAAGTGAGGCTAAATTACCCTACAATGGCAATGGGTCATTGTTCTCCAAAGCTGACGATACTTCAGAAAAGGTTAAAAAGAAGCATACTAAGAAGACTGGATAAATTTAGTTGATGAGCACTAGAAGGCAAAAGAAAATGTTTTTTCTTATCTACCTGTCACATTGTGGTAATATTTCTATGTAAACGATGTGAAATAAAGACTATGTATAAGGAATGAAGGTCACAACAAAAGAAAAGAGAGATTCTTTCTGTTCTGGAAGACTACCTCTTTGTAGATTTTAGTTTATATGTGTTAGGAGCATATCATGTGAATTTGTCTGATATAAAAGATTCTGTTGTGATCACTTGAATAGTTTTATGTCAAAATAGAAGAAAGCTAGATTTTAATAAATGTTAGAAAAAGTAAACTTATTGCAAAATAACAAAAATTTAAAACTTTTAAAAAAGATTAGGTACTTTTATACATATTTTTATTGGAATCTATTTGAGCTTTTTAGTTCAACAGAATTAAAATTGTACTTTACGTTAATCATTATAATTGCTAGGTATGGAAAATAATTTCTATTTAATTTTTAACACTAAGAAAAGTAAACTTTTCCTAAAACACTTTATGTTATAAATGAAAATAAATGACTAGTTTATATTTCAGATATAAACAATAGGTTTTTTTGCCCACAAAATGGAAAATACTTGAAAATTTAATTTTAAACACTAAAACACTTTATGTTATGAATGAAAATTTAATTTTAAACACTAAAACACTTTATGTTATAAATGAAAATAAATTACTTGTTTATATTTCAGATATAAACAATAGGTTTTTTGCCTACAGTAAATGGAAAATGCTTGAAATTTTAATTTTATTTCTACTAGTACTTTTCATTGAGAGCCAAGAATCAGCATGAATCTCAATCTGAAGTCTTTCTCATGCCCTTGTTTTTAAAACTACTCTTTTTTTTCCTCAAAAGAAAATCAAGGGTGCAATTTTTATTTTTTATTTATTTTTTTGTGACAGAGTCTCACTATGTCCCCCTAGGTAGAGTGTTATGGTATCACAGCCCACAGCAACCTCAAACTCTTGGGCTTCTGTGATTCTCTTGCCTCAGCCTCCCTAGTAGTTGGGACGAAGGGGCCCACCACAACATTTGGCTATTTGTCTGTTGCAGTTGCCATTGTTGCTTAGCTGGCCCAGGCTGGGTTCGAACCCACCAGCCTTGGTGTATGTGGCTGGCGCCATAACCACTGTGCTACGGGTGCTGAGCTAAGAGTGTAATTTTAAATAAATTATTAATCCTATGTTTTGTTTTGTAATTTTCATTTAAGTATCCTAGCTTATTTTTTTTCTCTATCCTAAGAACACATTTGTTTTAAGTGTAGGAGAAATTATTCTCAGCGGTTTCCATGTTATTCTTTCTAATCTTAATTTGTCTGAATGTATTAGTAGTAGGTATCTTAATGATTCAAAAAATGGTATTAACATAATTTTAAAAATTCTCTTATGTTCTCTTTCTTTCTAGTGGATACTTTCTTAGTTTTCTAGTTGAATTTCTCTTACTAGTTTGCATATGGTTATATTTTAGTTTACATGACTCACTTGGAAATTCCAGGGCCCTACCCACCACCTGAGCCATTTGAGTGCTTCTCCTTGGGGGCAGAGCTGGTCACAGGTCCCCAAACAACATCACAGCTTGTTTCTTCCTGCAAGTGCCACCTGCCAGGTCAATTTGCACAACGTTTTATAGCATTTACTGACTCCATCATGCAGGCTGTGGTTGATTCTTACCCACAAGCATCACCTGCTATCTCTGAAATTAAACTGGCAATACAATTTGTACTGTTAAGAAGACCAGAGGGCTGGAGAAAGAGGAAGGATTTGAAAGATCTCCATCCTTCTTCATCAAAGAGAGATAGGGAGCTATCTACACTCATAGCTCACCACTGCTACAGCCTACAAGCAATCAGAAACTGAAAAACCCCCCACACTAATGATATTTATAACCAAGACATCCATCCAGAATCGCAATCATCATCATAGCATCCTCAAGCAAAAACAAAGGTTCAACATGAGAAAGTCTGACAATTAAGTTTGTGAACTCATCCTAGAAAAGTGCTACATACTTCTTTGCTGAATATCACTATGGTCACTTTTGAAGTACTGCTGTTGGGAAGCTAGTGTACCCTTCAAAGCAATTTTGGAATTCTTTCTCTGGAATGGCCATCATAGCTGTTGTCATTTTACTCTGATGTCCTGAATGTCATCAAAATGTCTTCCTTTCTTTTCTTTTCTTTTCTTTTTTTTTTTTTTTGAAACAGAGCTTCAAGCTGTCACCCTGGATAGAGTACCGTGGCATTATAGCTCACAGCAACCTCCAATTCCTGGGATCAAGTGAGTCTCCTGCCTCCGCCTCCCAAGTAGCTGGGACTACAGGTGCCTGCCACAACGCCCGGCTATTTTTTTTTTTTTTTTTTTTTTTTTTTGGTTGCAGCCGTCATTGTTGTTTTGGTGCGCTGGGGCTGGATTTGAACCCGCCAGCTCAAGTGTATGTGGCTGGTGCCTTAGGCCACAGACGCCAAGCCAAAATGTCTTCCTTTCAATATTTCCTTTATATTTGGGTAAAAAAAATGTCATTGGAGGTCAGATCAGGTGAGCAGGGAGGGTATTCCAATACAGTTATTTGTTTACTGGCTAAAAACTCCCTCATAGACAGTGTCACATGAGCTGGTGCATTGTTGTAACATAAGAGCCATTGAGTTATTTGCTAAGGTTTTTAGTTAAGATTTTCCTTTTTCTCTAATAATTTTTTCTTGATCTTCTATGCTTCTGATATTGATGCACACTTCAATGAATTTTTGTGATGTTTCCATCATTCCTGCTTATTATTTGCTGCCCTGACCTCTTTTCATCAGTAATGCTTTCTTCTCCCTCAGAGAAAACATTTAATACATTTGTACACTGCCATTTTCTTCATGGAATTATCCCCATAAACTTGGACTAACATGTCCTTGATTTTACTTACACTCTTGCCATGTTTTAACAAGAAATTTGTGAATGTTTGTGTGTTGCTCTAACTCCAGCTGTGACATTCTCACATGACACACAGAAACATGCAAAATGCAACAACTATAGTGAATGTCAGTGAGCAAGACATCACCACATGGCAACATGAATATACCAGTGAGACACCAATATGCTAAGGTTATGAAACCTTCTTAAGTTGTTTGTATAGTGCTGTCAAGTTATGTGGACAGTGGCAAATTTGTGAACTTAATTGTCAAGGCCTTATATGCTACAGACACTCCTTTACAAGTGTGTCTGTGTGGAGCCCCATCTAAACAGAAGAAAATCCCAAAATAAGAAGTCACAGCTGCCCCAGAGGAGAAGCACAAAAAATCAGAGCTAAAGAACATCTTCCAAAAGGGACACAAGCTCTTTAGCAATGGATACCAAGTAAGATAAAAATATTGAAATGGCAGATAAAGAATTCCAAATACTGATAGTAAGGAAGCTCAATGAAATTCAAGAGAAAATGGAAAATCAACTCAAAGAAATCAGAAAAACAATTCAGTAAATGAATGAAAAATTCACTGAAGAGCATAATATATTAAAAAAATCAAATAGAACTTCTATAAATGAAAATTTTTTTAAAGGACATGCAAAACACAGTGGAAAGTTTTAAGAATAGACTAGATTAGGAACAAGAAAGAATCTTAGACCTTGAAGACAATTCTTTTTAATTAACTCAGTCAAAAATAAAGAAGAGAGAATTAAGGGGAAAGAACAAAGCCTGCAAGAAATACAGGATTATGTAAAACAGCCAAATATAACAATCATAGACATCTCTGAGGGTGAAGAAGAAAATGCACGAGGGCTGGAAAACCCGTTTGTGGGAATAATTGAGGAAAATGTCCTTTGAATGGCTAGAGATTTAGACATCCAGGCACAAGGAGCTCAACCAACACCTGTGAGATTCATTGCACAGAGGCAATCACCTAGACACCAGGCCACCAAGGAGGTGAAAACATCAAGTAACTTACAAAGGAAAACCCATCAGGCTAACTGCAGACTTCTCAACTGAAACATTAGCCCTTTCTAATTAATTTTTCTGCCACCCACCTACTCTCCAGCTCTTATTTATTTTGGGGGGAGAAACAAGTTGGTGGATTATTTGTAATTATCCTACAATTTTAAAAGACAAAATCAGGGTGGCATCTGTGGCTCGAGTAGGGCGCCAGCCCCATATACCGAAGGTGGTGGGTTCAAACCTGGCCTTGGCTGAACTGCAAAACAGAAAAATAGTGGGACGTTGTGGCGGGCGCCTGTAGTCCCAGCTACTCGGGAGACTGAGGCAAGAGAATAGCCTAAGCCCAGGAGTTGGAGGTTGCTGGGAGCTGTGTGACGTCACAGCACTCTACTGAGGGTGATAAAGTGAGACTCTGTCTCTATGGAAAAAAAAAAGACAAAATCATAAATATGAACTCACCTGATTATTTTATTATCTATTTCGGTTGCATAAAATGATGTGTTTATTTTTGTTTATAATTTTTTTTGAGTGATACTTCTTGAAATCTCCAGGATGACGTTCAGGCTTCCTCTTGCATAGCTCACAGTAGAAAGGGGTTTCTCTCCTTCTACCTTTCTCATTTATTTTGGTGCAAAACATGCAATCCTTTCTTGATTTGTTTTCATTTTGTATTGTAAAATGCTTCTTCCCATTTAGTCTTTCCTCAGTATCAGAAATGATGGTCTTCCTCTCTGTCTTGAATTTCTGTTCCTTACATTTTTCACAAGCTGAGTGAAGAGATTTCTCCTATAAGAAAAGTGTGTTTGCACTTTTTCCCACTCTCCTTCTTATCTACTGAGTACAGGATGTTGTGGTTCACAATGCAATTTCTATCATTGAGAAGAATAATTTTTTCCACCATTTATAGGACCTCCTCGTATGTCTGGAACATTCATAGTACTGATGAGCTCTATCCACTTTTCCCATAAACGTTGTGTATACTAAAATAACTATTGGTTGTTTCAAATTGAACAGTCTGTTTCTTCCTATAACCAGTGATCACTATGTTTGAGGGCCAGAGAATGTGCTTAGCATTGTCACTAACCTCTTGTCATGGAAGAAAGTCACATCATTTTCACATTGCATTGATAGGCACATAATTTGTATTCCTGAAGTTTCTTCTTTTTCAGGTCACTTGGAAAATTCTTCCTAGAAGTCATTACTGTTCCTGTTACATGCATATTTATTTTATGCGTCTTCCAAGCAAGTTGAGGGCTGTGTAGAACCTGTCAGTGTAGATGTGATAGCCTGAGCCACTTGGATGTGCTTGCAAAACTTGTGCCAAGTGAATCACTATTTGAAATGCTAATGGCAAGTCAGGACAAATAAGACTTTCTGTTGTTGTCTTGCCACGTAGGCAATGTGTGAATCACACAGGCAAAAAATTCATAGCCATCACTTTGTAGACTGTTTTGGATTGTAGCACTTGATTGAATCCTTCCTTTGAAACTTACTATACTCCCATCTATAACCACATTTCTTCTCAGTGCAAAAAGCTTTTTGCATTTATTGTTAATATATGCAGCAAAATTCTTCACCTTGCTCTTTTGGATAGGTACAGTTCCTTGAGCTTCAACAGGATGAACTAAATGCAGCAACCAAAATATTTGGAAAAAATTAGAGAAGAGAAGAAACATTTTGAAGAATGGGGTTCAGTGTCAGACACCAGCCATGACATGCAGTGGGTTTACTTCCTAGTGGCCTGTTGTTGCGAGAAGACAGAAGAATTATTAGTGGGAGTTAAGGAATATTAATATAGAGAAATAATAGACAGAGACAAAGAGATAATTTTAAGAGCAGTGGGGCTCAGGAGGCAGCACACACTTCTTTGTGAGGCTTCCAGTGTGCCACCCCAAGTATCAGGCTAGCTCTGTATTTATTTCATACATCACTGTTACAGTCATAAATCTTATGAAAGCAGGGCAAACAATCCCGTCAAGGTTCTTGCTGTGCTTGCATTCCTACTAGCTAGACTAACTCTACAGTTGATTACATTAATTGCATGGATTTACTTATTGCTTTTTACTGCTTCAAAGTATAATGGTCTTAATGTAAACAAAGTCTTGATAAGGAAGCCAATCAGAGGCCGACTCAAGGACCAAATCCTAGCTGACCCATGGTCACAAACCACAGATGTGATGTTTTAATTCTCTGACAGCCTTGTGTCCAAACAGATAGACTATTCTGGCCCAATCAAGGTGACAGAAGAAAAGAGATCTTTCTTCTCCTTATCTAGTCTGGAGTCAGTCCTCCCCAGTTGAACAAGGTTTAAAGAATTCTCATTCTTAACTCCTAAAAACCACTCCTTCAGAGCACACAGCCTTGTCTTGGCAGAAAGCAGCTTCAAAGCCTCCAGCTAGCTGCTGCACCCCAGCTGTGAGGGGAAAGGGGATACATGACATGCTATGCTGCAAAAATATTAAAGCGACTCCACGGCACTCTACTGAGGGTGATAAAGTGAAAAAAAAAAATTAAAGTGACAGGATCTCGTACTTTGTGCTCAAAGCCCTGAAAATCAGCTATAATTGAAACCCTTATAACTGTCTCCCTTTGTATTGACTTTGTTCTCTATTCCTAATAGACAACCACCAGCATCAAACCACCCAAAAACTAAAGCTCAGAGCTCATATAAAATAATTGCATGAGAGGGAAAAAAAGCAATTGTCCAACAGGATGAACTGAACAGCATCCAACATAATGATTCTGACAATTAATGTGAATGATTTGAATGCCCCTCTTAAGATACTAGGCTGGCTGAATGGATGAAATAATGCAACCTAAGTATTTGTTGTCTCCAGGAAACATATCTAACCCACAAGGACTCGTACAGACTCAAGGTGAAGGGATAGAAAAAAAAATATTATTTTATATGAAAACTAATTACCTTCATGTGAAAATGCTCAGTTCTAATGAGAATTGTCTTAAGTATTCAATAATAAATAGCTAACCAATAACAAACAGAGAAATCAAATGGTAGTTTAGTTGAATGAAGAATGATTGCATTTAATCTGATTTCTTATTGGTAAAATAAAAAACAAACAAGAAAAGGTACAAATGATTTTAGATTTTCTTGCTTTAGTTTGTGGTTTAAAAGGTCTAGTCATATCATTAAAACTCTATGACATAATTTCTTCTATGAAAACCATGAACCTATTACCTGTAATTTTGGATGGTTTGGAACCTATTACCTGTAGTTTTGGATGGTTTTAACTTATATTTAAGTTAAAAGTTAATTTTTTAAAAATAAATTATAGAAAGTATAGAAAGCCTATACTTGTTTTTTAAAACAAAGATTGAAAGTGAGGAACTTTTTGTATTATGAGAGAAAAACATGTTTAATAATTGCAATCAACATGATGAGTTAACAGGATAGCAGTCGGAGCATGTCACTATAGGACTGCAAGGTATAAATTGAGTGTGCCTTGTAGGGGAAAAGTCAGGTAAAGTTGTCTATAGCTAGGGAACCTTGCATAGAATCTTTAAGATAATTGGTATAAATTAATCTTTTAAAAAAACAAATTTTTTTATTGGTGGAGATTCACTGAAGGTACAAAGAACCAGGTTACACTGACTACTTTTATTAGGTAAAGTCCTGAGAGTGAGGAACTTCTGATAGCCTGGAATGCTAAGAAGTTTATTTTTAATACTGTGACAGAAAGAGTTAAACATTTAAAAGTTCTGTATTATAGTTGATACTTTTATAGTTTAAAACTTTAAAAAATTAACAAGTTATTAATTACTGATTATATTTTGAAGTTTGGGTTTAACTATAGTTGAAATGACAGGAATCTTATTTTACATTTGTATTAAAGATGAATTTATTAAAATAAGTTATTTAGCACCCTCCCCCCCCAAAAAAAGAGAGAGAGAAAGACACCGAATACATCTATTTCCCACCAGATTTGTAATATACTAGCAATGGCATTTTGTGTGTGAACATATTGAATTGTTTTTTTTACCACTTATTATATTTGAGATGTAAGTGCTGGAGAACTATATTGTACTTCCTGACCTACTCAAGTACTAAATTCATAGCTATATCTATCTTTTTCCATAGTAGCTACAGATAACGTCTTGCCCATTGTAAGTCTCAAACAGTACTTGTAGAATAAATAATGCTCAGTACTATTTACTGCTAAACCAGAGCAATCAGCATAGAATAAGGAATGCCTTGCTATAGGCTTTTCTGTGAACATAAGGAGGTATCCTTTAATTTAAATGCTTCTCCCCTAGGTCTTCTCATTTTCAATTCATTAAGTTGTATTGTACTACTAAGTATTGTGCCTTGTACTACTAAGTATTAAATTTATTGTGCAGGTTCCTAGAGTAACTAAGATGTGGCCCTATCCACCCAAGGACTTCCAGGCTAGGGGAGGAGATGAATTACCAATAATGCAAAGATAAGTTCTTTGCCTCTCTTCTTAACTTCCTATTTCCCTTTCTTTAATAGCTGAGGACTTGATGACAGTAGCAAAAAATAATAGATCACATTTATACAGTAGACATTATATAGAAGGTACTTAAGTACCTCATATGCATTATTTTCTTTAATCTTCAGAACATCCTGTGAGCAAGGTAAGTGAGCATTTTGATTGCCTTTCTAACATCCTCCTATTCCTCACTAACTATTTAGAAAAAAAGGACAAGTGGTAAAGATACATTGTGAAAAAAGTGCAAAGCCCCCCAAATTTCTGCCCTCATGAAGTTTACATTCTCTTGCTCCCTGGAAGCCTGTTCTACCTGTGAATTCAGATACATGTGCCAAGGAATTTCTTCACATTATTTAGTTAAATGTGTAATAGGCAGAGATTTACATGAGAAGAACTATGAGATTTGCTCTTTTATTACAGAATTTGGGAAAACAAAGAATATCTTACCTAACATTGCGACTTGAGGAGTATCTTTTTGGGTTGAATGTTTGGGGGAATTTTGAGCTTCCTGGATCTGGATGTCCATATCTCTCCCCAGAATTGGGAAGTTTTCAGCTATTTTTAATTTTAACTTCTTTCATTTCCTACTTGATGCTTAGTGGAAAATTAAAAGCTATTATATTTTTAAGTAGATTTTCTATGCCTTTTCCATTCTCTTCTCCTTCTGGAATGCCAATAATGCAAATATTTGGTCACATAATGGTTTCCCATAAATCTTATAGACATTTTTCACTCTTTATCATTCTTATTTCCTTTTTTCCCATCTGATTGGATAATTTCAAATAACCTATCTCTTAAAAATTTTATTATTTTTTATTTATGAAATTTTAAGTCATTCCCAAAGAATATCATTTCTTGGTAGTTTTCTGGAGTTTGATTCTTATATTGTAGGTCTTAGCCTAGTAAATTTTAACTACTATTACTTGTTATTGTACCTAATTCAGAATTTTTGCTACTGGATTTATTTTACTTTATTATTATTTTTGTTTCATTTTTAATTGACATATAATAATTGCATATATTTCTTGGGTTCATAGTGATGTATCAAAATGTAATATATAGTGATCAGATAAGAGTAATGAGCATATTCACCATCTCAAATACTTATCGTTTCTTTGTGTTTTGAACATTCAAATATCCTCCTATTTATTTGAAACTATAGAATATATTATAACTATAGTCATCCTATAGTGATATAGAACATTAGAACTTATTCTTCCTATCTAGCTGTAATTTTATATTGTTTAAGAAACCTCTCCCTATCTCTCCCTTCTCCCTTCTAAGGCTTTTGTATCCTTTGTGTTACTTTTTACTTGTATGAGATCAGCTAATTTTAGTTTTCACATATGAGTAAGAACATGCAGTGTTCAACTTTCTATTTTTGGCTTATTTCACTTAACATAATGTTCTCTAGGTCAATCCATGTTTTTGTAAGTGACAGGATTTAATTCTTTTTAATGAATGAGTAATATTCCACTGTGTATATATACAACATATTCCTTATCAATTCTTAAACACTTAGGTTGATTCTACATGTTAGATATTATGAATAGTGCTGCAGTTAACATTGAGGTGTAGACATCTCTTTGACATACTGACTTCCTGCCTTTGGATAAATGTCCAGTAGTGGGATTGGTGAATCATACGGTAGTTGTATTTTTAGTTTTTTGAGGAACCTGTATGCTTTTCTCCATAGTGGCTGTACTAGTTTAAATTCCCACCAACAGTATATAAGACTTCCCTTTTCTCTGTATCCTTGCCAGCATTTGTTATTTTTTTCTCTTTTTGATAATAGCCATCCCAACTGGATAAGATAATATCCCATTTTGGTTTTAGTTTTCATTTTGATGATTAGTCATGTTGCACATTTTTTCGTATGTATATTGGCCATATCTTCTTTTGAGAAATGTCTGTTCATATCGTTTGTCCATTTTTAAATCAGATTACCTTTTTTTTTTTTTGCTGTTGAGATGTTTGGCTATCCTGTGTATTCTGGATATTAGTCCCCTGTCAGGTGAATAGTTTGAAAATAATTTCTTCCATTTATAGATTGTTTTTTTACACTTGTTGGTTATTTCCTTTGCAGTGTATAAGATTTTTAGTTTGATATAATCCTATTTGTCATCTCAGCCTTGGGATGCATATGTAGCTGATGAGCTTGGCCAGGGCTCCAATTCCCCAGAGGATTATGTGCTGCTTCAGCTCAGGCCTGTGGGGACAGGACTGTTATGGGTGGTCATTACTCTGGGATGTAAGGTACCACTTCACTTCAGCTTTGGTACTGGGGCACATGACAGTGGCAGCCAAAGTACTATTTCCTGGAATACAGGGTAGTGCTCCAACTTAGACACCAGAGAGATGTGACTTCTCTAAGTAGCAAAGGAAATGTTTTCTCAGAAGGCAGATTATCATGTCAGCTCTGGCATGAGGAGTTTGGGGATAAGTGGAATGGCTTTATCTCCATTTGGTCCCATAGGGAAGGGTGTAACCACTGCTTGCAGCTAGGTTTGTGGATGTTGGGCCACTGAGCTGGAGTAGTTTGATCATGGCTTGGCATCAAGGATGAAGGGGAGCTGTGGGTACTTCTCTCAGAGCGCGAAGCCTAGTTCCAATTCCAAGATGGCACACACACACACATGCATACACACAGAAAATGTTTGTGAGAAATGTAAAAGACTGGTAATTTGAAGTTATTAATTATATTACAAAGGAGCAGAGAGCCCCCATTTTGGATCTGGAGAGGACTGTCCCCTTTCATCTTGGAATGTTGTATCTTAGCATGTGGTCCTCACGTGACACCAGAGCAAAACTTTCAGACACAGCTGCAGAGAATTAATTGTTACATAAATTCTAAGGGGCAACTTAATCAAGTGATAAAATTTGGACACTGAAGTGTCACTGAAATGCAGAAAGAAAAATTAGTCTATGGAGAATAAGAGTGTTTGAAAAACTAAGCACTCAGGAACCATAAAGTGAGTTACTTCAAAATGAAATTTGTGATCTGTTGTAATTTTAATAGTGCAAGAATACTTAAATATTCTTGTATTCAGCATTAAAGATATTTTTGAAAATTCTTGACATGGGAAATGAAAAATATTGACTAAATTGAACACGTATTATTTTCACATTTCCAAAGTGTTCTATGTGTTATTGAAAACATTTTATTTATCCATATTGTTTATCCACTGAGTATAGTCACAACTAAAATTGAAGTAATGTTCACTTCATAGTCCACATTCTTGATATGGATGGTGAGAATAGTAGTTATGATATTTTTATATTGAGTCTTGTCCATGTGTAGATATGATATATTCTGCATAGTTATAATTCTTATGGTATTCCCTCAAATCCTTTAAAAGCAATAATCATTGTATTGTTTCTAATAACCTTTTGCATCTTCTATTAGATAATGAGAACAGTGATTATTTTTAGTTATTCCTATTAGACTACCTATTAGAGTAGGTAATTTTGAGTTGCTATACTCTCAATTCTCAAACCTTACTTCAAAATTTTTATTCAGTGGAGCAAAAATCAGCAAACTATGTCCATGCAAATCTGGTCCACCACCTGTTTATGTAGCCTCATGAACTAAGAATCATTTTCACATTTTTAAATGGTTGAATAAAAGAAAAAAAAAGGACATAAGTTGACATCAGCAATGAAATCATGTTGATAGTATATACTTGTATGTATTTGTCAAATGCTTTTTCTGCATCTATTGAGAGTATCATATGGTCTTTGTTTTTACTTCTGTTTATGTGGTGGATTATGTTTATAGATTTGCACATATTGAACCAGCCTTGCACTCCTGGGACGAAGCCCACCTGGTCATGATGAATTATTGTTTTTTGACGTTCAGCTGAATTCTATTTGCTAAGATTTTATTGAGTATTTTTGCACTTACATTAATTAAAGATATTGGTCTATAATTTTCTTTTTTTTGTGTATGTGTCCTTTCCTGTCTTTGATATCAAGGTGTTATTTGCTGCATAGAAGGAAGTGGGAGAGTCCCTTCCTTCTCAGCATTGTGAAATAGATTCTGCAATATAGTTACATACTCTTCTTTGAAAGTTTGGTAGAATTCTGGCAAAGAACTGTCTGGTCTCAGTCTTCATTTTGTTAGAAGGTTCTTTACTATTGTTTCAATTTTGGTGCTTTATGTTGGTCTATTCAGGAGTTTGATTTCTTCCTGGTTGAGTTTAGGGAGGTAGTGTGATTTCATTAATTTGTCCATTTCCTCCACATTTTCAAATTTGTGGGCATAGAGATTTTTATAGCATTCAGTGATGATATCTTGTATTTCTATGGTTTGTTTTGTTATTTCTCCTTTTTTATTTCTGATTGAGCTTATTAGAGATCTTACGTTTTTGTTTCTCATTAATCTGGCCAAAGCTTATCAATTTTATCTCCTCAAAGAACCAGTTTTTGCTTCTTTAATCTTCTGGATATCTCTTTTGTTCTTGATTTCATTTAGTTCCTATCTGATTTTGGTTATTTCTTTTCTTCTGCTGAGTTTAGGATTAGATTGTTCCTCTTTTTTCCAGTTCCTTGAGATGAATCATTAGATTATTGATTTGTGTTCTTTCTGATTTCTGGGTGTGGGCATTGAAGGCAATGAGTTTCCCTTTCAGGATTATTTTTACAGTATCTTATAGGTTGTGATAGCTTGTGGCTTCATTATCATTTTGTTTAAAGGGGTCTATTATCTTCTCCTTGACTCAGCTGGTGCTCAGCAATAAGTTGTTTAGTTTCCATGATGTGTGGGGATGAATGTTTCTGTTGAAATTAATTTCTACTTTTATTGCACTGTGGTCAGTAAAGATATATGGTATAATTTCTATTTTTTAATATTTGTTGATGCTTGTTTTGTGACCAAGGATATGGTCAATCTTGCAGAGTGACCCATGAACTGATGAGAAGAATTATATGAAGTAGTAATTAGGGTGAAATGTTATATAGATGTCTATTAAGTCCATTTGTTCTAGAGTTGTTTTTAAGACCAAAGTTTCTTTGTTTAATTTATGCTTGGAGGCTCTGTCCAGTTCTGTCGGTGGGTGGTTGAAGTCCCTGGCTATTACTGTGTTGTTGTTTAACATTTTCTTTAGATCAATTAGAATTTACTTTATAAATGTGGGAACACCTAAGTTGGGCGCATAAATATTTGGTGTTGATATGTCTTCTTATTGAATTGTTCCCTTGGCCAGTATATAATGACCACTTTTTCTTTTTTTACTTTAGTTGCTTGAAATTCAATAGTATCTGTAATGAGAATTGCATCTTCCACTTTTGGTTTCCATTTGCATGAAATATTGTTTTCCAACCCTTCACTCTGAGTCTTGATATGTCCTTGGGTTTTAGATGCATTTTATGGCTTGTATATTTTATTCAATTAGTTATATTGTGTTCCTTCAAGGGGAAGTTCAAACTGCTTGCATTGATTTAAGAATTGCCAAGTAGGGTAGATGTCTGTTCATCTTGTGGGATTTCTATTACTTTCTTTTATCACTTGGGCCATTGTGCTAGGCTTTAGTTTCTAGGTAGTTTTACTTTGCTGGGAGTCTGTTGTATTTATTTAATCTTATGCAATTAAGTATTTTTCTATTTGATCTTGATTAGCAGTTTTAAAAACTCAAAATCTTCTTATATTCATTTTATATAATGTCCAGGGCTTTTCATTGCACTTACTGGAAAGAATAGGGGAAAGTACAGCTACCCCATTATGTCATAAGTGGAAGTTCCAGAATGCTTCTTTTTAAATATGTCAATTTTATAGGTTTATGTTTACTTGAAAATGGAATAAATGTAAATATTGTAATTATGAAGATTTACAAATTCTGACATTAAAAATTATCATTAATAATGACAACTTTAGGGACTTTCAATGAAATACACATTACAAAATTAGGGCTTCTCTTAGCCATCAAATATGTGACAGATTGGAATTCAACATTTAATTTCAAATTGTAAATGATCACTTTCCCAGGAAAAGTTACTAACATCCATTTTTCTAAATGTAACATTTTGTGTTGGATATAGTTATTGCTTTTGGAGTAATAGACATTGAATATAAAATTGCTCTTCTGTTTTAAGTACACTATCATTTTAATTTAACTCAATGATGAAGTGAAATTATTGTTGTATCTATAACAAAGCAAGAAGACAAAGCAATATAGAAAACAAGCATTTTTTTCTTCTGCTGGAAATAACTAAAGATCAATTTAATAGATCACATGTTAACATATTTTAATAAAACTTGCTCCTGGTTGAACTGGCAACATTTTTAAGAAGAAAATATCTTTAAAAGTTGTAGTTTATGAGATGTTTATATTCTTAAAAAGGTTATTCCAATAGAAAGGCTCCATCGGCACAAAAGGAAACAAAAATGAATATGTTCAAGTAAAAATGGTATAAAGGGTGATGGAAGTCAAATATCTCTGAATCAGATCTGTAGTTCTGAAACTTGGTCACCACTTACCCAGTGTTTTCTGGGATTGAAGTAAAGGAAAGTACATATTTAACTGAAAAATAAAACAACCAGGAAAAAAACCAAACCAAACCAAAATAAAACAAAAAACTTGAATGGTGGCTGACTGTTTCTAGAGAATGAATAAGCAGGTTTCATGTTGTGCCCACTCAGATGACTCATCTGCTCCAATGTCATTCTTTTTGATATGCAAAATATTAGGCTCACTTTTAGCGTAGTTACCTATGACTCAGAATATGTGTTGCGTTACCCTGATAGCTAAAATTTCATTATGTTTATTCTAACTGCTCAAATTAGTTTTTGCTTATTTTTTCCTTTTGCAGAAATCATTAAAATACACATTGGCATTGAGCTATGAATATAGTATGGAAATCTCCCAAAATTATATACCTGACTATTCACTGAACTTCTCTTTGTACTATAAATATATTAGAAAATATTGATAATAAACTCGCAATTTTCAGCAATGATAGTTTTTGATGCTAAAACTAGTTCTTGCGGTAAATTTTCTTTCTGTATTTTCCATTTCACTTTAACTTCCCAGCCTATCATTTTATATGCCATTTAAAATGATAATTATTAATAATCTCTGGATTTTTCCTATGTTCAGTCCATGTTTTATTGCACAATATAAAGAGGCTTGTTTTCCCACTTACCTTAAAAAATGGTTCTAGAGAATAAGTGTATTTGCAGCCTGATATTAAAGATCTGAAAGTTGCAAAGAATTGCATCATGAGAAATTTGCCACTTAGGTGAGTCTGTTGGTTTTATAATCTAATTTGATTTAAGAATCTCTAAGTTTCTAACATTAACAGGAATGCAAAGCTCTGGACCTTATCATTGTTAATAAATCTATAGAAAAGACAATAGTCAGTATTCTTTTTCTAGAAAATAGAGGACCACTTGCAAAAAGTTGAGGTTATCTAAAATTATACTTATAATTTTTTTTTTTTTTAGACAGAGTCTCACTCTGTTGCCTAGACTAGAGTGTTATGGTGTCAGCCTAGCTCATAGCAACTTCAAACTCTTGGGTTCAAACGATCCTCCTGTCTCACCCTCCCAAGTAGCTGGGACTACAGATACTCACCATGATGCCAGCTAATTGTTTCTATTTTTAGTAGATATGGGGTCTTGCTCTTGCTCAGGTTAGTCTCAAACTCCTGAGCTCAAGGGATAGTTCCATCTTGGCCTCTCAGAGGGCTAGGATTATAGGTGTGATCCACTGTGACTGGTCTATACTTATAATTTTTTTTGATACTTCTCTTTAAAAGGCAGAGAATAATTTCTCTCTCCTTGAGTGAGAATTGGTGACTCACTTTTAACAAATAGATTATGTTGGACTTTGCTGTAAGTGATATCTGAGACTCCATTATTGTGACTGACCTTTTACTTTCTTTCTGGAATCATTTTGTGATTGATTCACTTTGTGGGTAGCCATTTGCCATGTTATAAAGACATTCAAGCTCCCATCTGGAGAGAACTGTGAGATGAGGATTTGAGGCTTCCTTCTAACAACCGAAGAACTGAAAACCCTCTGCAAATAGCCATGTGAGTGGAACATTTTGGAAGCAGATCCTTTAGTCACAGACAAGTCTTTACGTGATAGCATATATGACCTAAATCTTGATCATAGCCTCATAAGGGACCCTGCACCAGAACCATTTAGCTAAACATCTCCCATGCTATGAAAAAAAGTTTGTTGCCTTAAGCCTCAACAATATTTTGGGGTAATTTGTGACATAGCTATTGGTGGCAAATACAGATTTTTCTCTTAAGATTCTATTCCTCTGAAGCTAACTACTCTTGGTGCCAAATGAATTATATCATATGAAGCATGACATTAAATTTTTTGGTAATTAATTATAACTTAAAGAGATTAAATTAATTATGGGTGCCACATTGACAGAGGTGGGTTCTGGTGGCTTCAAATATGTCAGTGTGGCTAGGTTAAATGATGTTTCCCACAATCTCCTTTCTTCTATTTCTGGTTAGGGTTAGCCACAAGAGACTTTTTTTTTTTCTTTTTTTGAGAAAGAGTCTCACTCTGTTGTCCTGAGTAGAGTGCCATGGTGTTAGCATAGCTCACAGCAACTTCAAACTCTTGGACTTGAGCAATCTTCTTGCTTCACCCTCCTGAAGGGACTTCAGCCTCCTGAGTAGCTGGGACTACATGTGTATACCACTATGCCCAGTTAGTTTTTCTTTTTCTTTCTTTCTTTTTTTTTTTTTTAATAGAGATAGAGTCTCCCTCTTGCTCAGGCTGGTCCCAAACTCTTGAGGTGAGTGGCCTCCTTGGCCTCCCAGAGTACTAGGATTATAGGTGTGAGCCACCGAACCGAGCCCACAAGAGACATCTTTTAAAAAATGAGTGCTGAAGGGCAGAGGTTCAGAGGTGCAGAGATGAAGCAATAGCCATTTGTTTTTTGCATTTGAAGGACAAGGTAAGCACCTATGTATCTTATGCACATTGCTATTATCTGTTGGTTCAGCTCATTGGTGTGTGTTCGTAACCACACTTTGAAACTGCTCCGTCTTTCCCTTTATCTGACTTCTGGGCCAAGTGGACTTAGGTCCATGATGAAGGGTGTCAGCTTCTGTTGTACACGTGCATCAGCAAGGTTGGAGGCACCAGAAATAGTAGGTTCTAGTGTGTCCTGTGGTTTTTAGTTCACACTCATGGTACCAGGTTGTTTTTACTTCTCTTCTTTTTCCACCCCTCCTCTCCTCCTTTTCACCTGACCTATGGATTTCCAGCTCCAAAATCAGACACAAAATAATACTTACTGTTCAGCCAGCTTCTGCAATCACATAAGTTCAAATCCTTGTAACACTTTATTCTTCCTCTTTTCCTTTCTCTCTCTGTCTGCATCTCTATCCTTCTCTGTAATCTTATTATCTTAGCAGTTCTGCTTCTCCGATTGAGCCTTAACAGATAAAATGACCTTTACATCATCTCATACCTTTAAATATGTTGGTTCTCAAGCTCATTAATGTAAACTCAAGAATCACTCGGGCTTCCTATGAAACATAAGGATTACCAGTTTTCATCTTCAGAAATAAATTCTGATTCAGCGGGTCTAGTATGCAGCCTAAGAATCACATTTTTCACAGGCATCAGATTCAGGTGATCCAAGCACTATAATTTGAACAAACACATTTAAAATGTATTTTGCTGAAATTAAGGTTTTCCAATAAAATTTTCTTTCCATTACTGACGTACTAAAACCAAATCTATTTGTTTTCATTCAACAAGTACTTACTATTCACTTGTTCTATGTTAGAAACATGCTCCAAGGTGGGAAGGGATAGCGGGGTATCTAGTGAAAGGTATCCAGTGTAAAGAAGCATATGTGTTGGGATCTTATTAAATGCTATTTCATATTTTTGTATTTCTCAATAATGATTTTCTGACAATGCTTTGAGAAGCCCTGTGATCTTTTGAAACAGATTCATGTATAAAGGAAAGTCCAATTTAGTGAAACATTATGATTCATTCTGCAGTTGCCTCTCCTAGGCTTCAGTCAGGACAGTTCTATTCTTTTTATGTAGATGGAATTTTCTCATAAGCTTGTTTGTTTGTTTTGTTTTCTAAGAAAATATACTACATAAAAAAATTGAAAATGAAAGTCTTCACTCTAATGTAATCATTTTATTTTCATGTACAAGGTATTAACAAATACAGATTGAATGGACAAAGGATATGTGGATGCACTTCTTGCCATTAAGAGTCCCAGTATTCAGGCAAATAGGTAACTAGAGACCATTTGGGTAACGCATTTATTTCATAGGTGAACAAATCAAAGCCCAAAGATATTGAGTGATTTCACCAAGGTTTCACTGGTAATTTTTTGGTAGAGATAAATTTATTCTTTTCATCTCTCTTTTTATGTGTCATATATATTGTGAAAGAATTAATAGAATATTAGATCTTCAGAACATAACATTCCAGAAAATTTTCATTGTTTATTATTTTTTCTGATATGATTCAAAACTCCTGAACTCAAGCAATCCACCTGCTTTGGCCTTCCAGAATGCTAGGATTATGGATGGGAGCCACGGCACACAGCTATTACCTCATTATATTAAAATTTTTCTCACATTTTCTGATATGAGCTATTTTTCTTTACTTTAATTAGCAAAAACTAAGATTATCCTAAAATCTTATATGTTGATGGATTTCGAATTTTGGTTCAGATAAAGGATTATCTCAGATAATTTGCTACTAAAACTCATTTTCAATTGTATTAGAAGGTGCAATAATGGCAGCTTCTATCATGGCTTTTAAAAAAATGCTGAGAATGTTGTATTTTATTTATTCCTACAGCTGGATTCTGATGGCACCATTACTATAGAGGAGCAGATTGTCCTTGTGCTAAAAGCTAAAGTACAATGTGAACTCAACATTACAGCTCAACTCCAGGAGGGAGGTAAAGATGCTAAGAAAATTGTGTTCCCTTGTGCCTCCCACCCTCCTCCTAATCCGTTTCCTTGTGGAGAGGAAGGGTAATAATACTCTTAATCTTTTTACCCCATTTGCTTTTCTCTCCCCATGAAAAGAGTGACTTGGTTGATTACTGAGTTTGGAAATACCAACAGAACATGTGCACATCAGCCTCTTCCTCAGATCTCTCCTTGGGATTTGTTTTCCTGTAGAGGGTGTGCATGCTGGTTCACCCTTGACTGTGGAGTAAGTTTGGAGGGGGAGAGTCTGACCCTGTGGATATTGCCAGATATTTTAAGTAGAAAGTTCAATTCAGAGCAGTAAATAAGCCCACACCTCAGCCATATTCTCCAAAAACTTTTTTGTTAATAAAATAGTAATTTTATCTCCAATGGCTGACTCTGTGAAATCTCTCAATTAGTTCCAAATTCAATTGAGAAGTGGAAGGCTATTTATTGAGCTCTCTGAATTGCCTGCAGCATTGCCTGAATGCTGCAGGCAATGTTTCTCAAGTTATTCCTCTATAATAAAATATGTAGTTTGATATCTGCTTAAGACTAGTCTGTAAATAAAAAAATTTATGGTTGATCTCACAATTGGTTGTAATCAGAGAATGCAGTATGCATGATACTGATTTTTAAAAATGTATTGAGATTTAATGGCTTCTACTGTAGTCAATTTTGATAAACATTCCATGTGGTCTTCAAGGGAACATATGTCTTCCAGTTTCTGAGTACAATGATATAGTGTCCAGTAGATTAAGCTTTTTGGTTGTGTGGATCATATGTACTGTATGATGATTGTTTTTTTATGTCCTTGACCCTTTATTTTCTGAGATATATATCTTAAAAATATCAAACTGTTATAATGAATTTATAAATAAAAAATTCATTAGACATTTTTACTTCATATATTCTGAAAATGTGTTACTGGGTATATATAAGTTTAGAAATAATATTTTTCCTGGTGAATTAAGCATTTTATTAATACTAAGTAGCCCTCTTCAAGATCCTTTTGTTTTAAATATTAAAAATGCACAATTTTAAATTATTATATTAAAAATAAAAATATTTAATAAACATTACTAGTTTTTTTCTTTGTTGGTTGGTATTTGCCTTGTATATCTTTTCCCATCCTCTAAAAATGTTTTAATTGTGATAAAATGCACATAGCATTAAATTAGCCATATGATCTTTTATTTTTATTTTTATTTTTTTCCTTTTGCTACAAAATGTGTTTATTTCCAGCCAAAATTCTCCAACTGCATATATGGGTACGTATAATGTCTGTCTTTGATATATTCCCTGTGTACAAGATCCATTTCTAATTATTAAAGCGTATGTCAAACAATTATCTTTGTCTCTTAAAACATAACTTAAATAAACTGCTAATGTGTAAGCCATAAGTGGGGTCACTGACACGTGTGGCCTACAATTCTTTGCCGATGAGCCTGGAGTTGTATCGACGTGATCAGATTCCCCAGGTCAGCAGGCTGTTAATCATGCTGTTGTGGCAGTGACCTTTCTCTGAAAAAAGAGTTATGTACAGAAAAAGAACTGTGACATATGTAACGTGGAGAGGCATTTCACAGAATGCAAACACCATTCAAGTCAGTGAGTGGACTCCAGAATGAATGAAAGCTTCATAAATGTAAATGTATGATCTATGATACCAGGTATCATGGCCCCTTTCACTGGAAACTCAATAAATATATGTGAAAGAAAGTAAGGATAACAGAATATACTGTGGCAACAGTCTTGATGCCCAGCATCTGCTTTTAAGAGTGGGCTTTAAGTTGTTGAGTTTTAGGAATACCATTGTTTTGTTTCTTCAGAGTCAATCTATTTGGAAAGACAATTATTTCCTTTAATAGACCTTTAAATTCTTTACTGGCATTTAGAGGCTTCTTACAGACGGCTGCATCAGGAGTTTGTTGGCTTAAAGAAAGAGCACAGCGTGGTCCATAGAAAGTTGTAATCTGCGTCTTGATGTAAAAAACTTGCTTGGCTCAGAATTTCTAGAATCTAGTTTATTCTTCATACTTCCTCTCCTCTTGGCTCCTGTTGATATCCCAAGCCTGAAATAGCCACAGATACTCATAGGTCGAACGGTACACTTCCTCATAAAAAGTCATTTCGGCGTCAACTATTTCCATATGATCTATTTTTAATTGTACTGTTTAGTAGTATTAAGTATATTCATATCATGGTGCAACCAAACTCCATTCAACAACTCCTCATATTTTCCAATTCTTTCATTAAATGTTTCTGTATACTTACATTTTGGGAGTATTTTTCATTAACAGGACATGTGGACTTTTTCTTTTCTATTTTGGCAATCTTTTTTCTATAAACTGGAGAGTTTAGACTAATTACATTAATTATAATTTCTAAAACACGCTGGGTTTTTTTGTGTGTGTTTTTTTTTTGAGAGAGGGCCTCACTCTGCAACCCTACCTGGAGTTTAGTGATGTGATCATAGCTCACTGCAGCCTTGAACTCCAAGAGCCTTCCAAGTAGCTGGGACTCCAGATACACACCACCATGCCCAGATAATTTTTAATTTTTTAATTTTTTGTAGAGATGGGATCTCACTATGTTGACCTGGCTTGTCTTGAATTCCTGTCCTCAAGCAATCCTCCCAAAGTGTGAGGATTACAGATGTGAGCCACCGCAGTCAGCCCACCGTATTTAAATGTAATTCTGCTATGTTATTAAGGCTTCCTATTTCATTCACCAGCTCTTTTTACATGTCTCTTTCACTCCTCTTGCTCCAACCTCCTTTTGGTTTGATTCATACTTTTTTCTTATTTCATTCCCTCTCCTCCCCAACTAGTTTGCAAGATACATATTTAATTCTTTTAGTGGTTATCCTAATTTTTCATATATATATATATATATATTTGCTTTAAGCAAGTTTAAAGGTTATAAATAACTTCCTCCTTCCAAAAAATACAAGCAGTTTGAGATACTTTAATTGCTTCCAAATTATATGCTACTGTCCCACAAGGTTTTAGTTTTACTTTAATTTTATGTTATCACACTTTTTCATCTTTTTGAATTATGTCTTTTATTTATTTTTTTAAAATTTTCTTTACATTAGAATGTAATTGTAGTGCTTTCAGGTTTTTTTTGTCTGAAAATACTTGAAAAATAAATTTTTTCTGGTCACGTGATCATTGGTTGAAATTTATTTTTATCACCTGAAGATATCATTGCATTTTTTTCTAGCTGTCATTGTTATTGTTAATAAATCAGTTCTCAGTCTTTGCTGGTGAACAGTTTTTTCTCTCTGACTCTTTAAGTTTGATAGTCTTCATTTAATTAATTAATTAATTTATTTATTTATTTTTGAGATAGAGTTTCACTTTGTTATCCCCAGTAGAGTGCTGTGGCGTCATAGCTCACAGTAACCTCAAACTCTTGGGCTCAAGTGATCCCCTTGCCTCAGCCTCCCACCACAATACCCAGCTATTTTTAGAGATGGGGTCTGGACTCTTACTCAGGCTGGTCTTGAACTCCTGAGCTCAGGCAATCTACCCACCTTGGCCTCCCAGAATGCTAGGATTATAGGCGTAAGCCACCGCTCCTGGCAATATTCCGTATTTTTACTTCGTATCTAGATATAAATTCCTTGGATTTCCTGAATCTGAACATCTGTGTCTTTATTCAGTGATGGGAATGCTATTTTGTTTTTGAAAATTTGTTTTCCTTTGTTTCCTCTGTTATCCCCTTCTGGAACTTTATTTTTTATTTTTTTTAGTTTTTTTCTCCTTATTTTTATGAATAAAATGCAACATACATATTCTACTTAACAATACAAGACGATGAGACAGACCAACCAATATTAACTTTTGAGACCGGATAAAACATAAAACAATGACATTTTCTAGTGACATGATTTTTCAATCAAATTAGTTTAAACAAATAGTTGGAAAATGCTGTTCATTTTAAATTATGTGTGTGTAAAACTGTTGGAAATGCTTGAAGAAACATTTGAATTTCATGTCATATTATTTTTTAGTAAGTGACATTTTATGGCAAGTAATTAAAAACTGCCTATCAGAGGAACTATCTAATCCCACAGTATATAGTCTTTTAAGGCAAGTGAAACATTAGTGAAGAACAGTTGAAATATGCCTGCTAGGAAGAAGGGACATTTTGACCTCACGTGACTTTCCAGTCAA